>QZGG01004852.1:0-10371 GCA_006409495.1 Sedum album
GTTCTTTGCCCCCGTCCGGTTCTGTCTTGGTCCGCGTGGGGCTCGCCTTTCTTTTCTGCCTGTCCCTGGCGTTTTGCCCCCTCCCCCCTCTCCGCGCTCGCTCGCGCGGTCGGCGTTTCTCGCCCGCCCCGCCCTCCTTCGTCTCCGTCCGGCGTCCCTTGCTGCGCCGGGGCTGGGGCCCGCTTGCCCCCTTCCTCCCGTGCTGCCTCTCCGTGCCCTTGCCCTTCCTGGGGCGTTCTCCCTTTGTGTCTTGCTCCGCCCTTCCCTCTTTCTTGCCGCTCGCTCTCTCCCCCGGCTGCCCCCTCTCGCCCCGCGCCCCCTGCCCCTCGCCGCGCTTGCCCCCCCTGCGTCCCTCTTTCGTCGTCGCCTCCTTCGCCCGTCCTCTTTCTTGGTCTCTCGCTCCTCGGTCCGCGCCTCCCCTGCCCCCTTCTCGCGCTCCCCGCTCGTTCTTCCTCCTTCGCCCCCTCCCCCTTCCTCTCGCTCGCTGTTCTCCGCCTCGCTTTTTCTCTCCCCCCGGCGGCGGCGCCCGCGCGCTCTTTCCTCGCTCCTCCGGCGGCTTTTTTCTGCGGTGCGCCTGCTTTCCTCCTCTCTTTGTCGCTCTCGCTGTTTCCGTTTCTGCTTCCTCTTCTCTGGCTTCCCCCCGCTGTCGGTCTCCTGCGGCTCCTCCGCCTCTTTCCTCCTGGGTGGGGCCGCTCGTCTCTTCTGGTTTCGGTTTCTCTTGGCTCTGGTTCTCCGGGGCGCGCTCGCGCTTCCCGCCTCGTGCCTGGTCTTCTCCCTCCCCTGTCTCCTCCCCCGGCTTTCCTTGCCTTCTCTTCCTCCCTGTCGGCCTGGTTCCCGCTTTCCCCGCCCCTTCTCCTCCCTGGCCTCCTGCCGTCTCCGCCGGCGTGCGGTTCGTTCGCTCCCTCTCCCTTCTCTCTCTCGGCGCTGTTTGGCTTTTTCCCCCTCCTGGCCTGCCGCCCGCCTGCTCTCCCCTCGGCCCCGCCCTCCCTTTCTTGTTCCTCCCTCCTTCCGGTGCCGCCGGGTCCGGCCCGGCTCTCTTTCTGCTCCTCGCTCCCTTTTGCCCGTTCGTTTCTTCCGGGTCGTTCCTCCCCGGCTCGGCCTCCTGCCGTCTCTCCTCTTCTTCTTGCTGCGCTGCTCCCTCGTTGGTTCTCCTCCTTCACGCTCCCGTGTCCTCGGCGCTCCGTCGCCCCCGGCTCCCTCTCCGCTGCTCTCTCCTGGCTCTTGCGCCCGCCTCCCCTCCGCTGGTTCTCTTTCTCCTCTTTCTGCCTGCTCCTCCGGCCCCGGTCGCCCGCTTGCCCCGCCTTCTTCCCCCCCTGCTGCCGCTTCCTCGCCCCGTTCGGCTTCCTCCTTCCTTTTCTCCTCCCCTGGCTTTGGTCTTCTCCCTCCGCGCGCGGTCTCCCCGCGCCCGCGCTGCGTTTTCTTCTTTCTTTTCTCCTTCGGCGCGTGCGCGCTGCCCGTCTCCTGCCCGGTTTTGCCTGCGCGCCGCCGTGCGGCTCCTCTTTTCGCCTCTGCCTCTCCCCTCCCGTCGTTGCTTTTCTTTCTGTTCCTTCCCCGTCGCTGCTTCCGCTTCCGCCCTCGCCTTTTTGCTCTTCCTTTTTCTTTCTCCTCCCCGCCTGGCCTCTTCTTCTGGCCTCCTCGCTCTTCTTCGCCTGCTCTTGGGGCCTCTCCTTGCTCTTCCTCCCCCGCCTGCCCCGTCTGCTTGCCTCTTCTCCTCGGTCCCTTGGCTCTCTCCTTCTGGCCTCTTGTTGGCGCCTCCCTGGTGGCTCTGCCCGCCTGCTCCTTCTCTGCTGTTCTCTCTCTCCCTGCTCTCGGCCCTTTTGCTTGCCTTGTCTTTTGGTCTCCGTCCCGGCCTGCTCCCTTCGCGCTTCTGCCGGCTTCTCCGCCCGCTCTTTTGGCTCTCTCTTTCGCCTCTGTCTCTTCTCCTCGGCGGTCTTCCTCCCCTCGCCGGTTTTTTCGGCCCTCCCTTTCTTCTGGTGTGGCTGGCCGGCGGCCTCTCTTTCTTGGTTTCCTCGGCTCCTTCCGCGCGTTGTTTCTCTCTCCTCTTCTCCCCCTCTCCGTTTTCTTCCTGGCCGCCCCCGTCCCCTCCGGTGCGCCTTCTCGCGCTCTCCTTTCCGCTCCCCCTTCCCTCGCCTTGCGTCTGCTTGTCTGTGTGCTCGCCTCTCCTCTCCGGCTCTCCTGCCCCCGCTTCTTGCCTTGCTCCGGCTCCCTTTTTTCGCTTCTCGGCTTCTTTCTTCGTTCCCCTCCTCTTCCTCCTGGCCTCCCGCCTCGTCGCCTCTTTCCGCCCCCTGGGCCTCGGCCCGGGTTTGCCTTTCTCTCTCCTCTGCTGCTCGCGTCCCTTCCCTGCTTCTCGTTCTTCCCTCCCGGCCCGCCGGTCTCGGGTTCATCTCTCCTTCTCTTCGGCGCCCGGTCCTTCGCGCGTCTCTCCTGCTCCTCTGTTTCCCTCTGGCTCCTCCGTCGTTCCTTCCCTTTCGGCTTCGGCTCGGCGTCTCGGGCCTGCTTTTTCCTCTTCTCTCGTTCTTTGGGCCCCTCTTCCCTCTTTGGGGTTTCTCTTGCTCGCGCCCTGGTTTGCTTGGCCGCCTTTTTCTCTCTCGCCGGCCTCCTCCGGCTCCTTCCCTCGCCGCCTTGGGTGTCCGCCTCGGCCTCTCTGCCCTGCCCGCTCCCTCGCCTCCTCCCCTTTGTCCTCTCTTCCTCCTCCCCTCGCTCCTCTCTTCTTGCCTCGCGTCCCTTTCCCGCTGCCTTGGTGGTGCCCTGGTCGCCCCGCGCGCCTCCCCTCTCGTGCTCCGCGCGTGGCGGTTCGCGTCCTCTTCCGGCCTCCTTGCGCTGCTCCTTGCTGCGCCCTTCCCTCCGCGCTCTCGGCTCGCCTCGGTCTTGCTCTCCGCTTCCGCTCCGCGCTCTTGGCCTTGGCCTCCTCGCTCGTGGCTCCCGCCTCTTGGTGCTCTTCTCTCTCTCCTGCCTCGGGCGTCCGCTTTGCCTCGTCCGCCTCCGCGTCTCTGCTTCCCCGGCCTCCCCCCGGGTCGCTTGCTCCCTCGCCCTCTGGTCCTGCCGCCCGGCCCCCCCTCCGTCCTTCCTCGTCCGTTTTCGGGCTTGGCGCCTTGCCCTTCCGTGCTTTGGCCCTGGCCGTTCCCCCTGGGTCTCTTGGGTCGGGTGCCTTCCTTCTCGCCGCCTGTTGGCCTTCCCGCCTTCCTTCTTCTTTCCGGGCCTCTGCGTCCCGTCCTTCTTGGTCGTGCCTCTCTGCCTCGGGCCCCGCCCGTGGCTCCTTTGCTTCTGCCCCCCCTTCGCCTTGGGTTCGGTCCCCTGGCCTGTGTCCTCCCTCTCGGGCTCTTCCCCTTGCGCCGCTCCCTCGCCTTTCTCTTCGTCTCCGGTCGCTCTCTTTTCTTTCGTTCTTCCGTTCCCCCCCTCTTTGTTCTTGGCGCCGCTCGCCTTTCCTCCGCCTGCGTCTTTTTGCTTTTCCCTGGCTTTCCCTCTTTCCTTCCTGCCTTTTTTGCTGTCGTGCGTCCTCGGCTCTGGTTGTTCGCTGTTCCGCCTTCTTGTTTCGGCCGTTCCTCCCCCCTCCCTCGTGTTTTGCTCCCCGCTTCCTTCTTCCCTGTTTCCGCGTCGCCTCTTGTTCCCTGGCTCCGGTCCCCTTTGGCCCCCCCCTTTCCCCTCCCTCTTTTTTCCTGGCCCTCTCTCCTTCCGGCTCCGGCTGGGCCCCTTTCTCCTGTTCCTGCCTCCCTTTTCCTTTCCTCCGGGCCCCGCCTCGTTTTCTCCCCCCTGTCTTTGTCCTTTGCTCCCCGCCTTCCGTTCGCTCGGCCCGCTTTGCTCCCTCCTGCTCCTCTCGGCTCGCGTTTCGCCGGCCGCTCCCTTCGCTCCTGCCTCTTGGTTTCCTCCTCTCTGGTGCTGCCTCCCCCTTCGCCGTGCTTTTCTTGCGTCTTCTTGCTCCCCCGTTTCTCTCTCTGTCGGCGGCTCCGTTTGGGCGTCCGCCGCCCTTTTGCCCTCTCTTCCTTGCCCGCCTTCTCGCTGTGCCCCCCGCGCCGGGGGCTGCTCTTTGCCTCGGCCCCGCGTGGCTCTGCCGGGTCCCCTGCCTTGGCTTCTTCGCCCCCCGCCTTGTTCTTTGGCCGCTCTCTCTCGTGTCTGGTCCTGCCTGGTTCCCCTCTGCCGCCCTCCGCCTCCTTCTCTTGCGCTCCTTCTTTCCTCCTCTGCCCCGCTTGCCCGCCCTGCCCTGGCCCCCTCGGGCCCTCCCCTTCCTTGGGCCTTTCGCTCCCCTCCCTCGCCCGCCCCCGGGCGCCCTCTTCTCGGCGCCCCCTCTGTGCTTGCCTCCCTCCTCTTCTCTCTGTTGCGGGTCGCGGGCTCCTTCTCCTTCCCTTCTTCCCCTCCGCTTCGTCTTTTTCCTCGCTCCTCTCTGCTCCCCGCTCGCCCCGCTCCTTTTGCCTCCTCTCTCCCGGCTTCCTTGGTTCGGGCCGCCGCCGCCCTGTTCCTCGCTCGTTCTCCCCTGCCTGCCCTCCTTTTCTGTCCGTGCGGCTCCCCCCGCGCCCCTTCTCCTTCTCCTCGGCCCTGCCCTCGCTCCCCGCCTTCTCCCGGCGTCCCTCCGCCGTGCTCCCTTTTTTTCCTCGGGTCCGGGTCGCCCCCGGTCTTGGGCGCCCGCTCCGGCGCCCCCTCCCTCCCGCCGTCTCGTTCCTTTCTTCCTGCTCGTTCCCCGTTCGCCGTCCCTTTGTCCCCTCCGCCTCCCTTTCGTTCCCTGCTTTCTTCTTCCTCTCGCTCGCTTCGGCTCTCTGGGGCCTTCCTTCGCCGTCCCTTTTGTGCCCCCGCCCTTCCTCTCTGCTCGCCCGGCTCTCCTGCTCCTGCCCGCTCTTCCCTGGGCTCGCCCTCCCCGTTTGTCTCTGCCGCGCGGCTCGCCTTGTCTTCGTGTCTCTCCTTGCTTTCTTCTGTGTCTCCTCCTCGCTCCGGCTCCTTCGTCGTGCTCCCCTCTCGTGCCTTGGCCCCCTGGTTCTGGCCCCGCCTTCCTTCGTCTGGCCCTTTTCTTTTCCCCGTGCCCTCCTTCGTCTCTGCCCGCTTGCCCCGTGCTTTCGTTGTTGTGGCCTCCGCCGCCTTCGTCTCTTCCTGCCTGTCTTTCTTTCTTCGGCCTCTTCGCGCGGGCTCCCTTTTGGGGGTCTGCGTCGCCGCCTCCCCGCCTCTTTCTCGTGGCCCCTCTTTCCCCTCCTGGCTCGCTCGTTCCCTCCTCGCCCGCGGGCTCCGTCTTCGCCTCCTTCCCTCCCGCTCCTGCCTGTTTGGCCTCCTCTTCTGCCCGGCGCCCTTGCTTTTGCTCCTTCGCCTTGCCGGGTGCTCGCCCTCGGTCTCTTTCCGGCCTCCTCTCCTCGTTCGCGCCTTCCTCCGCGTTCGCCGCTCCGTCTCGCGGTCCCGCTCGCTCTCGTCCTCGCCTCCCTCTCGTCCCTCTCCTCCCTCTTGTCCCTCTCTCCCTCTCGCTCTCCTCCCTCGCCCCCTTTCGGCTTGTTCTCCCGGCCTTGTTCCGCCCTCCCCGGCCCTCGGCGTTTGTCCCTCGGTCTTTGCCCCTCGGCGCGTCCCGTTCCTCTCGCCCCTCTCCCCCCTCCCCTCGCGGGGGCTCGGGCTCCGCGGCGCGCCCGGGTTTTTCCTGCGCCGGGCCCTGCCCCTCTTCGCCCCCCCGCGGTTTGTGCCTCGTGCTTGTCTGCTCCTGCGCCCGGCCTCTCCGTCTTTCTGCTCCCCGGCTGTCTTGCCTCCTCCTTCCTTCGCCCTTTTTCTGCCTGTCCCTCCCTGTCCGTCCCTTGCTCCCGGGTGTTCCCTCCTTTGCTCCCCGCGTCGTTCTTTGCTCCTGCTCCCTCGCTCCTCCTCTGCGTCCGCCTCCCTGCCTTTGCTCCCCCCCTTTTTCTGTCGTTCCGGTGGCGCCCTGCCCCCCCTTCTCTTTCTTCCTCCTCCTCGCCTCCCTGCTCGCCCCCCGGCTTCCCTTTCTCCTCCTCCCTCCTGTTCCCGTTTTTTCTTTTTCTTCTCCCTGCCTCGCTCTCTTTCCTTGTCTGCCTTCGCTGTCTCGTCTTTCTCGCCCGTGCTTCGCTTGGTGGGCTTTGGTCTGCTCCTTCTGCGCTCGCTGCGCTTGCTCTTCCCTCTTTCTTCTTCGCCCGGCTTGCTTTGCCCCCTCCGCGGGCTCCCCGCCCCTCGCCTGTTGCCGCCGCCCCCGCCCCCGCTTTCTTCTCGCGCCTCTCCTCCTTGTTCCGCGCGCCGCTCGCGCTTCTTTCCCCGCCGCCTTCCGTTCCGCTGTCGGCTCCTCTCCCGCCGTTTTCGCCCTCTCCTCCTGTCTGGTGGCCTCCTCCCGCGCTTTGCCCTTTTCGCCCTCTGTCTGTCCCTCCCTCGCGGCTCGGGCCCCGCGCCGCTGTGTCCGCCCGCGCTCTCCCCCCCCGCCGCCGGCCCGGCTTGCCTCGCGGCCTCCTGCCCCTTTGGCCCTCTCCGCTGTGTCGCTCTCCTGGTGCCTCCTTCTTTCGCTGCCTCCTTTCTTCGCCCCTCCGCCCTTCTGTCCCCTTTCTCGCCCTTTCGCTTCTCGCTTCCCCTGTGGCCCCCCCTTTTTTCTGCCGCCTTCGCCCTGCTCTCTCTGCTCCTCCCTCCTCTCCTGCCCTGGCTCCCCCTTTTGGCCTGTTCCTTCGTCTCGCCCTCGGTCTGCCCCCGTCTCTCCCCTCCCCCTTTCGCTCTTTGTCCCCTGCCGCCGTCCGCCCCTGGCTCTCTGTTTGGCCTCGCTTCCCTTTTGCGCGCGTTGCCCCGCCCTCTCTCGTTGCCCGGTTCTCTCCCTCTGCCCTTTCTCCCCGCCTTTCTTTCGCCCCGCCTCCGTTTTTTCCTCTTTTCGGCTGGTCCCTCTTTCTCGCCCCTGGCGTGTGCCTCCCCCTCCTGTTTGCCTTGCCCTTGCGCTCCTGCTGCCCGTTCTCCTTCTGCCTCCGCTCGCTTCCGCTCTGCCCGCGGTTGCCCTCCGTTTCTTTCCCCTGGCCTCTTTCTCCCTCTGTTCGCGGTGTTCCCGCCCTGTCCGCGCTCGCCTCCCCGCTCTCCGCCCGCCTGGCTCGGCTCGCCTTGGCCCTGGCCCTCTTTGTCCCGTTCTCCGTTTCGTCCCCCTTTGTGGCGCCTCCTTCGGTCTGCTCTGTTCGCTCCCTGTGCCTCGCTTGGTGCCCTCGTGTCTCTCTCCCCCCGCCTGTTTTTTTTTCCCGCCGCCCCCCTCCTCTTTTGTTGCGCCTGCCCCCGCTCTTGCGGCTTGTCCCTCCGTCCCTTCGCCTTTTGCTCCGGGCCTTTTCCCCTCCCGGGGCTCTTTTGTTCCCCTCGCCCGCCGTGCTGTCGCTTCTTCCGCCTCGCCGTCGCTTTGCTTTCTCCCCGCCGCTCTCCCTGCCCTTCCCTGCCCTGGTTTCCCGGCTTCCGCCCCTTGTCTTGCTCGTGGGCTCTCCTTGCCCCTCGGCCTCCGTGTTCTCCCGGCGTTCCTGCGCTTCTTTCTCGTCTGGCCTGCGTCCCTCCTCCCCTTTGGTCTCTTCTTGCCCCCCTGGTGCTCTTGTTCCTCCCTTGCTCCCTCCTTTCGCTTTTTGCGCCGTCTCCTGCTCCTCCCTCCGCCGGGTTTCCCTTTTTTCCCCTGCCCGCTTTGCCGCCCTCTTGCTTCTCCCCCTGCTTGCCGCGTTGCTCCTGCGGCCCTTTCCCTTCCTCGCTGTGGCTCTCGGCCCTCTGCCCGGGGCTCTTCCCGCCCCTCCCCCGCCCCCGGCCGTGCGTTCGCCCCGCGCCGCCCCTTCGCCCCCTCTTTTTTGTCGCGCCCTTCCGCCCCTCCCTCGCCTCTTGCTTCCGTCGTCCTCGCTCGCCCCCCTTGCCCTGGCTCTTCTGCTCCGCCCGCCCTGTTCCCCTGTTCCTGGCCCTTTTTGCTCCCCTGGCCCTTTGTCTCTCTCTGCCTTCGGCTCCCGCTTCCTGGCTCTCTCGGTTCGCGCCCTCCCCTCCGCGGGTCGCCCCTTTCTTCTGCCTCTTTTTCCCCTTCGCTCCTGTTGGTTGCTCGTCTCTTTCCTTCGCGTTCTCTGCTTCCGCGTCTCCTTTCCTCTTTGCTCCCTTTGCCTTCCCTCTTCGCCGTTGCGCTCGGCTCTCTTCCTTCCCCGCCTGGCTTCCCTCCTTTCTTCTGTCTCCTCGGTGCTCTCTTGGCTTTGCCTCCGCTTTTGCCTCCCTCTCGCTTGCTTGCCTGCCTCCCTTCTGTTGTTGCTCGCCCCTCCTCTTTTTGGTTTTGGCTCTTCCCTCCTTCCGCCGGCGCTCCGGCCCCTTTTTTCTCCTCCTTCGCTCCCGCGTCCTTCTCTTCCTCCCCTCGGCGGTCGCCCCTCCTTTCTTTTTCGCTTCCTCCTGGCCTCCTTCCCGCCTTGGTTTTGCTCCCCCCGTCGGCCTCCTCGCCCGGCCTCCCTTCTGCTCCCCGCTCTGGCTCGGTTCTTGCTCGCGTGCCTCGCTCTGCCTTTTCGTGCCCTCTCTCTTCTGCTTCCCCTCGTGGCGTCCCGCGTCTCCCCCCTGTTCCGGTCCTGGCCTCGCTGCCCTCCTCCCCCTGGCTTTTTGTTCCGCCTGCCTCTCTTGGCCCTGTCCCTCTCCGCTTCGTCCTTCGGCCCCTCCCCTCCCGGCTCTGCTGCCCTCGCTGCCTTGCGCCCGTCTTTGTCCTCCGTCCTTCTCTTGCCTCTCTTCCCCTTTCTTTCTTTTCCGCTCGCCTGGCCGGGCCCCCGCCGGCTCTTTGTTCTTTCTTCCCCCTTTCTGCTCTTTCGTGGCCTCTCCGTCGGCTTCGCCCCCGCTGCCGTTCTGCCCTCTGTCCGCGCCCCCCGCCCGCCTGGCTCTTGTCGGCTTCCCCCGCCCTTCTTCGCTTTCTTCCGGCCGCCCTGTTCTTCCTCTGCTTCTCCCGTTCCGTGCTCGCCGGGCCTTGCGGCCTCTCCGCCGGCCTTTCGGGCCTCGGTCTGCTTCTCTCTCTGTTCGTTCCGTTTGCCGCCCGGCCGGCTCCCCGCCTCGCTCTTTCTTTTCGTTGTGCCTCTCTCTTTGCTTGCTCCTGTGTGCTCTTCCGCCTCCTCCTTCCTCCTGGCCTCGCCCTGCTCTCTCGCTGGCTCCGCCGCTCCTTTCCCTTGTCTCGCCTTCGTTCCTTGCCCGCCCTCGCTCTTGTGGCCTCCTCTTGCCTCTTTGCTGCGCCCTTCTGTCCCTTGCTCCCCCCCGCTCCTTGTTTCCCCCCCCCTTGTCTCCCCCGCCCCTTCTCTCTCGCTCGTTCCTCCCCCCCCGCTTCGTGCGGCTTCTTCCCCCTCCCCCGCGCTCTTGTCGGCCTTGCCCCTCTGCCTCTCGCGCCCCTTTTGCCCCGCCTCGCCCCTTGTTTCTCGCGCCGCTGGCCCTGTGCTCCCTCTCCTTTGCTTGCCTCGTTGCCCCCGCTCCTTGTTGTTTGCCGCCCCCTCCCCTTCCCTTGGTTTTTTTTCCCCCCGCCGCTGCGCTCCCCCTCCCGTGTTTCCCTCCGCTTTCGCCTCGCTGTCCCGCCTTCCCGTTGCTTCTGTTTCGCCTCTTCCTCGGCGCCCGCCGCTCCCCCTTCCCCTCCTGGTCCTTGCGGCTCGGCTCCTCCCTCGCCTCTCCCCCTCCCCCCCGCTCTTTGCTCTCTTTCTCTTTGCCTGCGCTCTCCCTTCCCGCGCCGGTTTCCTTCGCTCTCTTCCCCCTCGCCTCCCTCTTTTTTCCGCTCCCGTTCTCCCCCCGCCCCCCCGTTCGCTTCCGGCCTGCTCCCCTTTTTCGTTCTTGGGCGCCCCCCCTTCTCTTTCGGCTCCGGCCCCCCTCTCCGCGCTCTTTTTTCCTTTTGGCCGCTCCCGGCGCGCCCCCTCCCCTCTTGCTCTTGGCGCCCCCCGCTTCTTCCCTGTCTCCTTTCTGGGTCCCCTGGCCTTCCTCGGTCTCGGCCGCCCTGTCCCTCGCTCTTTTTTCTTTCGCCCCTCTTCGCTTGTTCCTCGCTCTCTCCGGCCGCTCCTCCCTCGTCCTCCCCCTTGCTCGTGCCCTCTCGCTTGCTTGTTGCCCCCTGTGCCTTGCGTGCCCGTCGGCTCCTCCCCTTCGGGGGTCCCCGCGTTTTCGCCCCCGCTCTTGGTGGCCCCCTGTGCCTGCCGCTCCCCCTGCCTTGCCTTGGGTCCTGCCTCTCCGCCCGCGTGCGCCTTCTTGCTCTCTCTCCCTCTCTCTCTCCCTTCGCCCTCCGGCTTTGCCTTGCTGTCCCCTCCCTGCTTCCTCCTCCCTTTCCTTGCTTTCTCCTCCCGCTTTCCTTTCCCTTGGCCTTTGGTTCTTCCCCTGTCCGCCGCTCCCCGCTCCGCCTCCCTGGCTGCCTGGTTCCGCGCCCCCTCCTCCTTGGCGCCTTCGTCGGTTCCCTTCCTCCTGGCTCCGCCCTGGGCCCCTCCCCTCCGTCTCTTG
>QZGG01004853.1:0-10385 GCA_006409495.1 Sedum album
GGATGTTGGATATAACGCCCATAACTTAGTTGTACTTTCATTTAGTATTAGTAGTACAAAATCCACCTAAAAAATGTCCCATGTGTTGGGAAGGAGACATGTTCCCTCTTCTTAAGGACACATTAAACATCATATACCCCACGAGCAGCCTCCTTTATTTTACAATCAATAAACTCATCATCAAATGTCATTTATAGATAGTTATTGATCTTAAGTTATTTGTAGAATGTAGACAGTGTTTACGTCAAATGATCAAACGTACAGAAATCGTCGAAAAACACCCTAAAAACCCCCATTTGTGCGTGTCGAGCATATATTTGTAGATGCGTCTAAGGAGGACCAATGAAAAAGATGGATCTACTAAAGAATAAGAAGCTAGTTGTAGTTTGGTTGTATGCTGTGATTTGTCACAGCATAACATGCATTTGCCCTAAGGTACAACTATCAACTTGCGTATGTGTGTCCCTGCTTGTCCGCATTCTTAAAAAAACCTCAAGGCAAGATTCCCTCTTTTCTCGATCCTAAGAAAGAAAAAACACAATGCAACAAACACTACAAGTTCGATGCTTAATTATCCAAAAACACTACAAACAGCCTTTTGGTTTAGTCTCCTAAAGAAAACACATGTCATGTTAGAAGAGGCTTTCAGGTGCATACGGGCCGAAGAAAAAGTGGGCCGAGGAGGGCCGAAGACCGTACGGGCGAATCATTAAGCCTATTACTGTTGACTCGTTTCAGCCTTTAGTTCTGTCCAAAATCTCAGTGGCAGGGTTGATCTGTCACGCGGTTTGGTCTCTAGACATCCAAGCTAAGTTTCCGGCTTCATTTTGCTTTAAGAAAGTAGTGGCTTTAGTCAAGTATCAAGAAAAGCAAAGTGAGGTTGTAGTAGTTGTCTAACCGGCCATGCGAGAATATATCATTAAAGTTGATAATAATGTGCGTCTTTTCTTCTTTGCTAAGAGTACCTAGTTTTGTATTCGGTGCCTTGTTCTATGGGAACTCGATCAATATTGTCCTTTGTTAGGTGCATAGTTTAGATTCGAGATACGAATCAGATTTGATTACTATAACCTATATGCTAAAGAAAGGTCTCTCATCATATTATGTAAAAACTTATGCATCATGGCAGATCAGTTGACAAGAGTATGAGATATAAGTGTTAATCATTAGAGTTAATTCGAGTTTTTTTTGATGGGGCAGGAAACACAAGGCAAAAAATAAATGTAATCTTTTATGAAACAGCTTGACATGGGCAAATTAGGACTACTATCTATTAGTAACACATGAAAGGTCATTTGACCTAACTGAACAAACTTGGTATCTTACTTGAAGGCTATAATGGAATGTGTACTCATGAATTTGGTACACACAACAATAAAGAGAGTTTGAAGCAACTGAACCCAATCATTAGTTTAGCCCTTTTCTTTTGTTCATTCTTTCTAAGTTTCTGTTACATTGTTTTCAGGACATAGCATCCAATTAAACTGTGGTCCATAAAGCTAATTAATGGGGTTACTAATGAATAATTATACTGCTTTTGTGTAAAGAAACTACCCTATTCTGATCAAATGGCACCTCACTACTTCACCTTTGGTTTCTTGATCTTTAGTACTACATTCATGTCCCAGCCTGATCAAAAAGGAACTCAACATGTGGCAATTATTTATAGGCTGTTTTCGTATGAAACTCATTTATAACAACCAGATTAAGATGACAAGTCTTTTTTAAGGTTCAACTTTTAGTGAATCATTAAACTACTGGACACTCTTGATTGCTTCATTGACACGATATTTGAACAATAAGAGTTTCACTAATCTTAAATGAGTTTCAACATTCCTTCCATCCTTGAATATAATTTTCTTTAACTGAAAAAAAATTTACATTATGCCTCATATCACATGTTTGATGTTTTTAGGTAATGGGACAGGTCTCAAACAAAGAAAAGTCTTTAGATAACACAACCTTATAGCTAGCATGCTGAGTGGACTGTAGAGGAGCAGTCTGATATTGGTGAATAATGCATTATCACTATCATCAAACTCCAAAGGCAACAAGACACACATATCAGCCATGACCTGCAAAATTACGTGCCCACACACTAGTAGCAAAGCTGTATAGTTCATATCCTTATTCATTGATTGTAGGGCACCAAGCAAAAAAATGAGGAAGAATATCGATGGGCAAGTTCCTAGTGGCGGAGGATCGATGGAGTGCTGAGTAGTGCATATAGACAGTCTTTGTGACATTGTGTACATGTTATCGTTTGGTGGTTGACATATGGGGTTCCCCCATTCCCCACCAAGGTCCAAATACTAACAAAATATCAATCAATCCATCCTTCTCTCTCTATCGGACAACACTTCACTAAGAGAAAACGCGTCAATGTTTTAAATATTTCCATATAAAAAACATGACATGCTCCATCTTTTATGAATCCTACGACCATCATCACTATCAGCCAATCCAACCAGACACTTGACGCGTTTATCCGATACTCCCTTTTGTTCATCCAGCTCATTATACTCTAGGGTTATTCAAACGTATCTTTCTTTACTACCGTTTTAAGAAATAAAATGTCATCCAGTCCGACTACCGGAATCAATTAGTAAGCAAAAATTTACAAACATCTTTCATGTATATAAACCAAATTAAATAAGTGAAACTATTTTAAATGGAGTAATGATTTAACAGTCAGTCATTCGCACTTTAATTTCAAATGTTTAATTGAACACATATTAGTTGAGCAATGAGTTGTTTGTTGTACATGATCATTGCTAAAAACTGTAATCTATAATTCAAATAAGTGTATGCATGCAAGTTGATCGATCAAATCATAACTTAATGCCTAGCTATTAGCTAACCCCTTTCAAAGTCTTCAACCGCATAGCTAAACCTGATATAAAAAGTATATTAGCTGTTACAATAAATAAACGACACACATGCACATGCATAATATGGTTTCTAGTGCAAATCAAATAATTAAATTTGTCGGTTACATTATGATCATACGGTCCCTGATTTATATAATTAGGATCTTTGTTAATCGGATTGCTAGCAGACGCAGAGGCCCTAATCAGTAATCAACAACCTTTATCCTCTTCACCTCCTAGTCTTTGTCATCATCAACATTCCTTTTTCTTCTCTATCATCAAATATACTAGTGTACTGTATGCATCATTTTTGCACCAATAGTAAACTTCCATAATTTTATTGACAAATACAGTTCCATAGTTGAAAGTGTGGAGAATGATAAGTGAACTCAACCATATTTGTAGGCGTAAGAGTCCTACACTGCAATGAATTACGTATAGTGGAGTCTCCACTGGAATAGTATACCATATTTGCTTGCTACACTGAAAGTACTACTCCGAGTAAGCTAACATCATAAAAGGAGCATGTGTATGAAACGCGAGGTTTGATAATTGGGATTCATCTTTTTTAATGAACTTGTGAACCTTGCGTTCGTTGATTGCATTTCATCAATAACTGAGATTACATCATGTCATTGCACATGTCTTATAAAAAATTGATACAATCTCGTGCATTGATAAAATATAATCAACGCCTCAACGGATAAAAAGTGAGATTCATAAGTCCACCAAAAAAAGATGAATCCATATTAGTAAGTTCCTATGAAACGATCCCAATAAGTAGGTGACCTTTAACTTGAATAATATGAACTTCTTCGTTACGTTACGTACATGTTTCATCCTTACAATAATAAAGTTTATCCTGGAAAGACCATGTGTCCCTACGACTCTGGTCTCTCTAGAGGCAATGTTCAAATAGTTACAAAATAATCAACACCACAATTGCATGTATATAAATTAGTACCTGCTGCCTTAATTATATTTTAGTGAGATGAGACTGAGAGGTAAGTCTACGCAAGGGTTTCCGAAAACCACTTTACAGACGATGTCAATGTTTTCGAATTGTCTTTTTAGGTTTTGAACATATGTTTGCCATTTGTACATAACTCAAAACCAAAAGAAACATCATGAAACTCTACATTTTGGCCACAAATTTTATATGAAATGATTTAGCAATGGAAGCAAGTGCCGTGTCATTGTGGCGATTTGATTTGACGCTCACTCCATATAACTCCGTTTTAATCAATACAAGTTTGAAAATGTTGTGTTTCATCTCTGTCGGTGCAGGTGTAACCCTGCCCCCGCTTTTTATTAATTATTTTTGTTATTTATAGAGCCATCAACATTTTAAACACGCAGTTTGTTTTGTTAGCATGTGAGAATTAACAAGATGGTCTTGCGTGGTGGTCCGATCTCTTTGTGGACTTTGAGGGAATCGTCAACATCAGCTGTCGCATTATTTCTTCCACATTCCAGTGCTGCTAGCTTCTGTTATTAGAGACTACCAATCAAATATTTTCGTAAAAATGAAAGAGCGGTAGTGCTTGAAGTGGGTTCGGATCCTGTACAGCGTACAACCAAATCCAGCTAAAATTCAAATTTTAAAATTTAAAAGTTAATTGTAAAACGACGTAGTTTAGGTCTTTAATAATTCAAAACAAAACAGTTTTACTAAAACCCCTAATTAAAAATTTCTGAATCTTTTTCAAAACGACGTAGTTTCGGTGTTTAATAACTAAAACTACGTCGTTTCATTTGTGACCGGAAAGTGCTGTTGGCTGCACATGATCCTAATCCGCTTGAAGTACCGATTAAACAAGATTAGTAAAATTAAAGGATTGAGGGTAATTTAGTAATTTAAATTTTAAAATTATCAAAATTATTAAATTGTCCTTGGATCTCACGTAACCTAAAAACAAGAGGTTTTGGAGAGCATTTTGGAAAAAACCTTCCGTAAGAATTGATCATCGTTGCTTATGAAATTTCTCAAAATGAAATGTCATAATTACAAATATCAGGCTCTCAGTTGCCATTTAATTGATAGATGTGAAGCAACCTTTCAACTGATATATTTTTACTATTTAATAAATTTATATTTAGAGTAGAAAAAGTAGACGTAAAGCAGCAAGATCTCTGAGTATCGTGGTTTATTGTGTGGATTTTAGATCTGAAATGTTAATAAACAATGAATGATTATAGAAAGATGGGTAAAGGTGATTGATATATATGGGAGATGAAATTCTACTTATATAAGAAAAGTATTGAAATTAAGTACAAGGGGTAGTGGAAGATGGGGAGTTGAAGGCGAGTGATATGTGAGGGAGTGGGGTCCGGCCGGGGAACACAGACATTAACGTTACTACTAGGTCGTCGTGTAAGAGATTAATACTATAAAGAGAGAAGAGACTCGCACCAGCTAGCATGCATCTACTTAGTAGAATCCAGCTAGCTTCTTCCCATATCATCCATTCATCTCCACTCCCCAATTACTCCAGTATTTTCCTTCACGTTGCAAAAAAAATCAAGTCAGTTTGAGTGACGTTTACGTGAACATATTTATTTAGAATAATTACTTCGATTTCAGAGTGTTTTTGTGCCCCTAAATGACAAAATTGTTCAAGCTAGCTAGCTAGCTAGCTGCTTTAAAGAGTGTATTCACCAACTGAAGACAGTACTCCGAACCTTTAGGCCATTTTTTCTATCAGTTGGCACCGGAATTTCGTGTAGCGGCTCTTTTCTAAAGTATTCAGTTTACTTGTATTTTGTAATAATTTATCATTAGATTAGTGGTATTTGCTATTCCAAACTAAAATTTCAATAGTTTAGTTTACTCTATGCACAACTACATATAAAATAGAGATATGTTACACTGTTAAGTTTATAATAATTTGAGATGGAATATCTACTCTGAAATCTAAATATAATGAAAACAAATTTTAAACCTTTGTTAATTAAAAAATTTTAAATAGGCTGGTTGAATTCTAAAAAACACGGACACTTAATATTTGACGTTAAATGGAAGGCCATAATTTCCTCAATTGATTAAATTAATTTAACGGTTAAGATTAAATTGGTTTTTAATTAAATAAGCGTTCAGTTATATTTAACGGTTACTTTTTATTAAATCTCATTGATTAGATATTATTAATCAATGATTGAGAGTATATCTCATCATCTTACATAAAATTAGATGTTCTCTTAAAACTTTTTCCACCAATAAATAACTATTTATTTATTTTTAATAAACATTTTCACATATTAAAAAACATATCCATTTTAGTTTCAACACCCATCACCATCTCCTCACTCCCACACATCACCACACCAAACACAAATCCAATAGTACCAAACCCTCCCTCCCACACTTCCCCTCCTATTTAACCCCATAATAAACCCTCACTCTCCTCATCACCCTCTTCTCCAAAATCTCATTCCTTCCATATCAACCCATGTAAATCAAACCCTAACAACAACCAACAATCCACATTCCCAAAATACCCTTCACAAACCATGAAACACTTCCTCAAACTCACCCTCCTCACCTTCCTCTCCATCATCCTCATTGCCACATCTCAAACCACTTCTTCACATCAACATTCAAACCAACTCAATCAATTTCCAAAATATGCGCCAAAACTCGATACCCAAACTTATGCGTAAAATCCCTTAACGCATTCCCAACCGCATACTCTGATTCCGACTTAGTCCACATCTCGTTCAATCTCACATTACAGAAATTCGGTCGCGCACTCTACTCAACTTCCGACCTCGCGACCTCCGTATGGACCAACGCGTCCGCTCTGCATACGACGATTGTTTAGAGCTTTTAGATGACTCGATTGACGCGCTCACGCGCTCTCTACTCTCCGTTTCGTCGAATGGAAATGTTAAGCAGAAGCGCGTGGGTCTACTGCGGATGTGATGACGTGGCTTACAACTGCGCTGACGAACCACGAGACGTGTACGGAGGGTTTTGAGGGAGTGAAAGATGGTGGAGGTGTGAAGGAGAAGATGGTGGAGCATTTGAGTGATTTGGCGGAGCTTGTGAGTAACTGTTTAGCGATCTTCTCTGCTGGATCGGATGACTTCGCCGGAGTGCCGATTCAGAATAAGAGGAGATTGTTGACGACTGATGAAACTGTGGGATACTCCGGCCGCCGTAACGGCAGGTTTCCGGCGTGGATGGGGAGGAGGGAAAGACGGCTTATCGATTTGCCGATCTCGGCTCTTAAGCCGGATATTATTGTTTCCAAGGACGGAAACGGCACCGTTCGAACCATAGCTGAGGCCATTAAGAAGGCGCCGGAGTACAGCACGCGCCGAACCGTGATTTACATCAGAGCCGGAACGTAAGCGTTTATTAGTTACAGTAACCTCGATTAGTGTGCATTCGAAAAAGACGATTTTACCCTTTTGATGAATTTGCAGGTATCAAGAGAAGAACATATTGAAGGTGGGTCGTAAGAAGTGGAATCTGATGTTCGTCGGTGACGGCAAGGGCAAAACCGTCATTTCTGGGAACAAGAATATATTCGATAATATTACTACTTTTCATACGGCAACTTTTGGTAAATTTAGATTCAGTCCCCACACCTTTTGCATTTACTATTTCAATCAATTGAAAAGTTTTTAACTTGTAGGTAAATAGCTTAAAATTTCAGTTAAGTACAAAAATGTATCCTTGGATTCGATTCTGCTCTGTTTTATGTGCTAAACTGTGGTTGATTTGATTGTGCAGCCGCGACAGGGCAGGGGTTTATTGCTAGGGACATTACGTTCCAGAACAATGCTGGACCTCAGAACCATCAGGCGGTGGCTTTACGAGTTGGGGCGGATCATGCAGTGGTGTATAGATGCAATGTGATTGGTTACCAAGATACTCTTTATGTTCACAGTAACAGACAATTCTATCGTGAATGTGACGTTTACGGCACAGTGGACTTCATTTTTGGGAATGCGGCAGTTGTGTTCCAAAACTGCAGTTTATATGCTAGAAAGCCAATGGCATTCCAAAAGAATACCATCACGGCTCAAAATAGAAAAGACCCTAACCAAAACTCGGGTATCTCGATCCACGATTGTCGGATTTTAGCTACTCCTGACCTTGCTGCTTCCAAAGCCAATTTCAGTACTTATTTAGGTAGACCATGGAAACTCTACTCCAGAACAGTCGTGATGATGTCGAATATTGGCGATCATGTACATCCTAGAGGCTGGCTAGAATGGAACACTACATTTGCGTTGGACACATTGTATTATGGTGAGTATATGAATTACGGGCCAGGTGCAGCTATTGGACAGCGTGTAACATGGCCTGGATATCATGTAATTACATCGGTGTAGATGCTACTAAGTTCTCAGTGGCTCAGTTCATATCCGGGTCATCATGGTTGCCATCCACCGGTGTCGCTTACCTTGCAGGATTATCAGAATAGGTCCAAAACCTCTGCCAACTTGCTCATAATAATATAACATAATGTCGTTTATAAGTGAAAAAACATTAGAAGAGAATGTGTTGTTGGGGTATGTTGCCGTTGAATGCTGTTGTTGTATGTATATGTAATAAGATTCGTAATTCGTTGAAATTCAGTTTCAATAATGTAATGCAAAATGACAAGTTGATTTATGATAAGAAACATTTTCAATCTTGAAAGCCTCAGTGTTACAGTTTGGTACTTGAAATCTGTATGTGATCTGGTCTGGTGGGTGGCTGCTCACTCAGGCCATGTGCATTCCAGTATGATTATTAAATGAGCTGTTTTGAAAGGTGCCTGTGACCAAAGGTGAAAATGCCTTAAATGAAGCCTAATGAGATAACTATTTGAGGATTCAGGTTCAGGTTGGCAAAATGGGTATACAATATTTATCATTTCTGTACTAACAAACAGAATTCGGTACACGAGACGTCCGGGCATTGCAACGCCAATAACAGAAAGTGAGTCGAGCTACGCTTAGTTAACCAAACCATGGCGTCGACTATTCAAAAAGGTTAGGCATTACTGAACAAAGATGGACTGATGGATACAAGTTCGAAAAGGTCCAGTTGGAAGTAATGGTTGCATTCATTTGAATGTAAGGTGATTTAAATGGGATGAGAAGTTATTGTAATGTGGAATAAATTGTTTTGCTTTGGTCTACAACTGTCTGTCTTATTTAATGTTGAATTCAAAATTTTGCAGCTGGAATGGCTACGCATTCATTAAGAGAGTGGTACACAGACAGCTAACTCTCTCTGTTCGACATTTAGATCCGTGTGACCAAGAATCTATAGTAAAGGGCAGCAGCCTTAAGGTTAGCCAGAACATGTTTTTTAAGCAAAATGATATGATTTTATCAAAATGCAGAATTTATGGCGTACTGATAAGTATATATTTGTGTAAACGAGAGGAGCAGGTTATTTGGGGACATGAGATCTGAATCTGTTTATTTATGTTTGTTTTTAATGTCTTGGACATTAAAGAAAGATGATGCAGGTGAATGCCATTAAAAACCTCAACAGCTAAAGCTAGCGAATTTTGAACCACAAATGCTCACTGTCCCGCTTGTGTTAGACACCACGAGTACTCCATTCAGCAGTCGGCGCAAAATTTCTCCATCACAGCTGGTGATAAGTAATGCTAAGTCAAGACAGATTTTTTCAAGAGTTGATAGTAAATGCTGCATACATTAAGATTTCAGTGCATGCCTTGTCAGAGCAACCATTGCTGTTGTAGCTAACCATCTTTTTTTATGACCTGAATAAAAATGCAAATGAATAGGCATTTGAAGTTGATAAAATTTGATTGAATTTTCTGTAAGAACTTGCACGCGTGAGGTAAGCATATCAGAGTAAACAAAAGCTGCATTGCATTAGGCACATTCTTCCAATAGTAATAGGAATGAAAACCATTCAAAAGCCAGATGCATGGTCGGTAGAGGTGATTAGGGAGAGACGTTGCGATTGCAGACATTCCTTTTGTCTAATAATGTTGCTTATATTACTTGCTTTAGTAGATCCATTCCTAGTGGAAAATCACCTTTTGAAAGAATTTTTCATCGGATCTGCAAATTACCTTGTAAACAATGGTGGGGAATAAAGTTGTACAATACTCGTCAGTTTTTGATATGAGGAAGATGTGATGCTAGGAAATGTCGACAAGAGATCCAAAGAATGGGGGAAAAGGTGATTCTTTTTATACATTTCAAATGTTAACACAAGCTCACAAATTTACAGTTACATGTGCATTACGCACTTCACAAGTATGCAACAAAATTCCAAGAGCCACCTAAATGACAATTACGGAATTTGAACTTTTAACTTCATTCCATTCTTTTTACGGGTTACAGCATGTGACCATTGAACTAGAACAAAGAGGTACCAACAATTAACACATTGACGAAGAGAAACCATGACAATAGTGGAAAGTCCCACTTCTCAGATCAGCTACATAGATTGGGTATGCAAACCCCAGCCTCTGAATTTTGCTGCTCTTTCCATATTCTACCTGTGACTCTAAGCTTGAGTTCTTTCCTGTC
>QZGG01004854.1:0-10379 GCA_006409495.1 Sedum album
AAGAAAGCAAAAGTACTCATGTCCCGCTAATCTTTCTAGCATTTGATCAATAAAAGGAATAGGGAAATGATCTTTCTTAGTGGCCTTATTCAATTTCCTATAATCTATGCACATTCTCCAACCCGTGGTAGTCCTAGTAGGAATCAATTCTCCTTTATCGTTCTCTACCACCGTAATTCCCCCTTTCTTGGGAACTACGTGAATAGGGCTCACCCAATCCGAGTGAGGAATGGCATAAATAATCCCTGCATCTCTTAGCTTGGTTATCTCTTTTAAGACTACCTCTCCAAGTTTAGGATTAAGCCTTCTAAGAAATTCTCTACAAGGTTTAGCATCATCTTCTAGCTTAATCCTATGCATGCAAACACTAGGACTAGCATTCTTATGAGTTCTAAGCACATGCAACAACTTGGAAGTCTCACCATCATCAAGTGAAGCACTCACAATCACCGGTAAGGATTTAGCTTCATCTAGAAATTCATACCTTAGATTTGGTGGAAGAGGCTTAAGCTCTCCACCAAATTCCTTACCTTCTTTGGTCGATTGAGTGGGTTTTACCTCAATTTCTTTCTCTCCTTGCTGAATACACTCCTCCTCTTCTTCCTCAACTAGCATTTCTTCTTCCAAAGCTTCATCCATTAATGAGGAAAACGAAATGCTATCTACATCTTCGGTTAAAAGCTCACTTTCGAAAGAGGTTAGTGCATCTTTGCAAACATAATCAAGTGTATCATCACAAGTATCCAAGAAATGACATTCTAGAGCATTTGTAGGGGAGCTAAGAACTTTTTTCAAATGAAACTTAATCCTTTCACTACCAACTTTAAGTTCTATAGTCCCTTCTCCACAATCAATTATAGCTCTAACGGTATTCAAGAAAGGTCTACCAAGAATGATAGGAATGTCATGTTCTTCATCCATTTCAAGCACATAGAAATCAACGGGCACATAGAATTCTCCTACCTTAATAGGCACATCTTCTAGAATTCCCTTAGGACATCTAGATGATCTATCGGCTAATCTCAAACTAATGGTAGTAGGAGTCAATTCACCCATGTCTAATCTTTTAAAGATGAAAATGGCATCAAAGAAATACTTGCTCCTAAATCACACAATGCCCTAGCAACATTACATCACCAATAGCAATAGGGATTGTAAAAGAACCATGATCAAGTGACTTCCTAGGCATGTTATCTTGAATAATAGCACTACAATTAGCATCTAAAGCCACATGATCACTCTCAAGAAGTCTACGCTTATTAGAAAGAAATTCCTTTAAGAACTTAACATAGGAAGGCATTTGAGCAAGTACCTCAACAAATGGAATTGTGACATTGATCTTCCTTAGGATTCCATGAACCTTTTTCCATTTGCGTCTTCCTTTTGTCTCCTTAGCCTTT
Source organism: Sedum album (assembly GCA_006409495.1). Classification (NCBI taxonomy): domain Eukaryota; kingdom Viridiplantae; phylum Streptophyta; class Magnoliopsida; order Saxifragales; family Crassulaceae; genus Sedum; species Sedum album. The sequence goes on from QZGG01004854.1 coordinate 1,401, forward strand.
GGGGAAATGGGACCTTGGGCACATAAGGAGGTGGCTCCTTGTAGGTAGGCTCTTCTTCCACTTCTTTTTCCGTTGGCTTTGGAGGAGTTTCATCCTTTCTCTCAACTTCCTTGCTCTTCTTTGAGTCCTTAACAACCTCCATTGGTTTAGGATCCTCTAACTCTTTCCCTCCTCTCAACGTGATTGCATTGATTGTCTCGGAAGAGTTGACATCCGGTTGAGAGGGGAGTTTCCCTTGATACCTTTGACTAGATGATGAGGCTTGTTGAGCAATTTGTGTCTCAAGCATCTTGTTATGTGCATGTAATTGATCAAATTTCTGCTCCATCTTTTCAAGCATCTTTTGTTGTTGAGCTTGTGTTGCGGCCATTTGTGCCATCATAGCAATCAAAGGATTATCATCATTCGATGGTTGTGGAGGCTTGTCCTCTTGCCTTTGCACATATCCTTGTCCTTGGTTTCCACTTTGGTAATCTCTTCTAGGGTAAGTACTTCCTCCTTGATAGTTGTTCCTTTGTTGTGGAGGAATGTAACTTGAAGAGGTTTTCCTTGGTATTGTTTTGTGGAGGCCTCTCATTGCTTGGAGGTGTAGGTCTTCTAGGGAAGTTAGGGTCCTCATGAAACCGAACTTGTTGAGTTTGGGATCTAGGTTGATAGAGGATGGATTGGGGCACTTGATATCCTCTATCTTGGTTCCTATTGACATAGCTCACTTCTTCAAACTCCTCTTGCTTCGAGAGACAACCTTGATCCTCCTCAATATGATGAACATCCTTTCTCCTATTGTTCATGTTGAAGTTTCCGAGGCTTTGAGCTAGAGAATTTACTTTTTGCCAAAGAGTTGAAATCTTCCTTAGTTACGGACTTGGAGGATTGCTCCTTATCCTTCTTCTTCAAATGATTTCTATCTCCTCCCCATTGATGGCTATTCCTTGCAAGCTTCTCTATGATTTTGAACCCTTCCGTGGCGGTAAGGTCCATAATTCCTCCACCACTTGCTTGATCCATTAAATTCCTAGCATCTTGATCCATTCCATCATAAAAACTTTGAAGTATTGCCATTTGTTGAATCCATGGTGAGGGCATTCTCTTTGTACTCCTTAAATCTCTCAAAAGCCTCATAGAAAGTCTCATCATCCATTTGAGTGAATTGTGTATCTTGTCTCGAATTTTCTTTGTCTTCGCGGGAGGGAAGAATTGCATCAAAAATTCTTGGGCTAGATCCTCCCATGTTCTAAATGTGTTCGGCTCATGGCTCATTAACCAATCCTTAGCTTTGCCACTTAGAGAGAATGGAAACACCTTCATGTAGACATATTGTTTGATTCCCGGGACTTTGTAAGTCCTACATAGCTCCGTAAATTGTGCAAGGTGAATTCGGGTTTCCATACCCATCAAATTGTGAAGAAGCAACCATATGTAGCAACGCAGATTTTACTTCAAACTCATTGTCCTCCCCTTCGGGCATATATATTGGCGATCCATAGTGACCAATAGTTGGAGCAATGTACGTTCCCACGGGTCTCTCTCCTTGATCAATCATAGGGTGTCTTGGTGGTCTAGCTTGGTTGTTTTGTTGGTGATCCATTAGCAAAGGTTGTTGAAGATTAGGTCTAGTTTCGGGAATGGCGGTTAAGGGAGTAGGATTGTCGTTTGATGAACTCGATGCTTTGGCTTGGGCTCTCTTTTGTTGTGCTCTTGTTGTCATTCACCACACCTAACACAATCAAGAGAGTGCTTAGGCAAGAATAAACGACTAAAGGCAATACAAGAAATAGCTAAGCAAGCAATAAGTGCAACAAACAAAAGAAAACTAGAATGAATTAGACAAATAAAAGCAATGCAAACTAGCTAACAATCCTAGGAACTCATCCCCGGCAACGGCGCCATTTTGACGTGTATAGTTTATAGTGGAGTTTTTAAGTCCTAACACGGCAAACAAAATTTATATCTAGGAGACCTAGAGTCGAATCCCTAGAGATGAGTTAGAATTGATTAACTAGTTTATACTACTTAAGATTTGCCTAAAATAAAAGGTTTGGGGGGAATTTGTGAAAGGTTATGATATTTTGAAGGATTAAAATGCAAACTAAAGGTGATCAAGGATCTATGGACCCTAGGCTATAGCATATAAGGTGATGACAATCAATCATGCAACAATTAATGAATAGAAAATGATTAGACTAGTTTATTTATGAACATTAATCCTAAGGTCAACTTTCATTGCATGTTAGGACTAAGAGGTTCATTTAAATGGAGACCTCAATCTTTCAATATGTTGGCTCCCTTAGGTAATGGACTCTTCCTCAATCTTTCAATATTTTGGAAGAGTTACCATAACCTAGATTAAGTAAACTAGTCATCCACATCAATCCTACACTTTCATGTCAAAGATTCATTGCATAAACACTTAATGTGCAACATTTAATAGATGTAGCCAATACACAAAATTCATATCAATATTCATTGCATAACAAATTAATCATCATCCAAATACATGCATGTAACCTAGGGATCCATAGGATCCCTAACCAATCACTACTCACTACTCATGCTAAAAGTAAAATCAACAATAGAAATGTATGGAAACATGAAATTAATTGCAAACTAGAGTAGATTGGAAGGTGTTGATGCTTGATCTTCACTCCAAAGTCTTCAATTCCACACAAAAGCTCTTGATCTTCAAAAATCAAATTTCTAGGGTTGCTGGTCAAAGTCCGAAGTCAAGCTCGAGTTTGAAATGTCCAAAAAGCTTATATACTCGGTGGTGCTCTCCCCAGCAAATTTGACCCGGGCCGAGCAGAAAAATTAGGGGAAATTCTGCTCGGCCGACTTGCTTCCTTCTGGTCCAAGCAGACTTGACACAGTGTAGCTTTGATCCTCGGCAGACTAGTTTCTGCTCGGCCGACTTGCTCTTGGTCAGCCCCGAGCAGAATTCTACTTGGCCCAAGGAAAAATCACTGAGCATTCTTGTATCAATTCTTGATAACTTCCTGGGTCGAGCAGCTTTGTCCTCGACCGAGCAAAACTCCTTTGATCTCTTCAGGTATGATCCCCTGCTCTGGTCTGCCGAGCAGAACTTCCTTGGCCGAGCAGATCATGTTGTTCTTCATCCGAGGAGGGCTTAAATGTTTGGTCGACCGAGCAGATTCTGCACGGGAATTTCTGCTCGGCCGAAGTGATTTCTGGCTATATTGGGTCAACTTCCTCGGCTGAGTTGGTCTGCTCGCCACTCTCTTGGACTTGCTCGGTTGGACTTGATTTTTGCTCGAAAGAGTAAGTTTTGCTCTTGGGCACTTGACTTGAGTTTTGATCCATTTGCTCCATTTTTGTGCTTTGTACTCTCTTTGACAAACTTTGAATAAAATCTACATGAAACACAAAAGAGTATCAAATTCCTCACAAAATAATCGGAAACTAGCAAGAATCGAGCATAAGAAGTGTACAAATACTAGCGAATTTGCACACTTATCAATATGTACCGGGATCGTCCCACAATATATATGAAAATCCAGAATGGGAAAGTAGATCGCGTACCACGTCGAGCAAATGCAGCTCGCTTAACGTGTGCAAGTCCGAAAATGTCGGCTCAAGAACCTCGTACGGCCTCTGCTTCTCCTACCAGAATGTCTGTTTCGAACGGGAATGCGTGCGATCTCCTCGATGGTGTGGAGCTCGGTACAAGGGCCACAGCGAGCGCGCTTGAAGGACCTCCATCGTCCCTCTGTGCGGTAGCAGCTCCTACGCCATTCGACGGGGGCAAGGACGACTCGCTCGTCGGAGGACGTAGAGGCGAGTGAATCACGATTCCTTTGCATGATGCGCCCTTTCCCTTTGACACCTTCTTTGATATTTGACTAACGGTCAAGGGTGTCTAGGTTCGGACTGTCTGGGATTTGCGGGAACTACCCTGACCGGCTGCTCCGGCCGTACACGGCGGGCAGAAGTGGCGGCAGGTGGCGGCGAGGTGGCTGGAGGGTTAATTGGACTAGGTTGTAGAGCGGGAGGAGCCAAGTCCAGCGCCACCGGGCGCTCTTCGATCGGTCCACCGGTTACGGCGGAATCGGCTCCAACAGCTCGCGGTGTGGGTTTTTGTCGGTGGTGATTTCAGCTGAATTGGAGGTCTACGTTGGTATCAAATGAAAGCTTGCGATTAGAGGAGTTGATTGGTGGTGGAATCAACGAAAAAGGTTGACTGAGGTGGCCAGAATCTTAGAGAGAATGCGGAGGAGGCGACGGCGGCTAGGGTTTCAGTTGTGGGTCGGTTGAGATGTATATACACTCCCGACCAAAAAATGAGTCGGTCGACGGAGAGAAATGGGTCGGGTGACTCAGAAGTGAGTCGGTCGACTCGTTTCCAGACTACCCCGACTCATATATTGAGTCGGCTGACCCAAAATATGGGTCGGGCGAGTTATTTGCTTAGTGGAGATAGGAAATATGTACCCCGACCAACTCAGAAATGGGTCGCCCGTCGCAAAATGTGAGTCGGTCGAGTCAAATGATCAGAGAGGAACTAGTTTTCTACCTTGACCATCTCAAAAGTCTGTCAGCCGACCCAAAAATGGGTCGGGCGGGTCAAATGCTTAGAGAAGGCTGAGATTTTTGACCCGACCAACTCATAAAATGGGTCGGTCACCAGAAAAGTGGGTCAGGTTAGGCCTAAAAATGAGTCGGGCGAAAACCCCAAGAAATGCCTCTGCCTGACTCGTAAAGTGGATCGGTCACCCAAAAAAGTGGGTCGGCCGACTCACTTCACCTGGCCAGATTTTTGTCGGTTTTAAATATCGACCTCCTAAACCAACAATTCATTGGAAACGTGTGCACACATAAATCAAGCATAAAATTATCTAGCACAAGTACCTATGTTCACCAAAACCACCGAACATTCGAAAATTTCATCGAGCACGAAGAGATAGTAACGAATCTAATATTCTCTAAGTTAAAAACTCCTTAAAACAAAACAAAATAAAATAAAACAAACGTAAGGGAGATACTTACAAGCCTAATTTAACATCTTGTCCAAGACATAGCTGCATCTTCGTATACAAGAAGCACACTTGAAGAGTCCTTTGCGAGGATCCCTCTTCAAGCGGTATATGTTAACTTCGAGGCGATTAGTTGGGATCGTCAAGACTGAAATCCCCATCCTTCATGTGATGCTCAGCCCTGTGATACGCCTTGATGCGCTGCCCGTTTACTCTAAACCGTCCCCCTTGCTCGTTTCTCAGCTCAAAGTGCCCGTCTTCGTACATCTTCTCAATAACAAACGGTCCGGACCATCGTGATTTCAACTTCCCTGGGAAAAATGTCAACCTCGAGTGAAACAATAGAACCTTGTCCCCTACTCTCAAGTCCTTGCTCAGAATCTTCTTGTCGTGCCACTACTTGGTCCTCTCTTTATAATGCGAGCATTCTCGTAAGATTCAAGTCTGATTTCGTCGAGCTCGTGAAGTTGCAATAATCTCTTCTCCCCTGCAGTTTTAAGATCAAAGTTCAGCCTCTTAACTGCCCACATAGCCTTGTATTCGATCTAAACTGGAAGATGACAGGGTTTTCCAGACATAAATCTGTACGGAGACATGCCAATCGGTGTCTTGAACGCTGTCCTGTATGCGCATAAAGCCTCGTCCAATTTCAGCGACCAATCCTTACGCGAGATGCTAACCATCTTCTCCAAAATGGCCTTGATTTCCCTGTTTGATACCTCAACTTGCCCGCTGGTCTGAGGGTGGTACGGTGTGACTATCTTGTGAAACACACCGTACTTCCGTAGCAATGTCTCAAACTGCTTTTTCTCTGAAATGTGTTCTGTTGTCACTGATCACCGTCCGCGGTGCTCCAAACCTCGGGAAAATGACCTTCTTAAAGAGCTTCTTAACAACATTAGCGTCGCACGTAGGGGCAGCAATGGCTTCAACCCATTTAGAAACGTAATCCACAGCGACTATAATGTACTTGTTCCCATTCGAAGAAGGGAACGGTCCCATAAAATCGATACCCCATACATCGAAGATTTCTACCTCAAGGATACCTTTCTGTGGCGTTTCATCGCGTCTCGAGATATTTCCTATCCGTTGACATGCATCACATCTCTTTACAAATTCATACGCATCCCTGAATAGCGAGGGCCAATAGAAACCGCTCTGAATTACCGTTCCGCTATATGGGGAAGAGTGGCAGACCCTGAGTATTCCGATTTGATCATCTTCCGCAACACAAGAGCGATACAAACCATCAGCGCATAACCTGTACAGATAAGGTTCATCCCAATAGTATCGAGTTGCGTCATGAAGGAACTTCTTCCTTTGATTGTAGTCAATTCCCTCGGGCAGAATTCCACACACTAAGTAGTCACAAAATCTGCGTACCATGGAGTCTGCGTCTCTTGAACATTCAGCAAGTACTCACCTATGAAAGAGTCATAGATTGGTCTAACATTAACCTCAGGTTGTTCAAGGCGAGAAAGATGATCAGCCACCACGTTCTCTACTCCTTTCTTATCACGAATCTCAATGTCAAATTCCTGCAGCAGTAAAATCCATCGTATAAGTCTAGGTTTTGCGTCCTTCTTTGCCATTAGATACTTGATCGCAGCGTGGTCAGTGTAGACTATGGTTCTCAAACCGTTCAAGTACTGTCTGAATTTCTCGAAGGCGTAGACAATAGCGAGCATTTCTTTCTCAGTGGTCGAGTAGTTCTCTTGCGCTAAATCTAGACTTACGTAGTAAATAACGTGCAGTTTTTTGTCCATACGCTGCCCCAAAATTGCACCCACTGCGCTATCACTAGCGTCACACATAAGTTCAAAAGGACATTCCCAGTTTGGTGGCTGAATAATAGGGGCTGAGATCAGGGATTTCTTCAATGAATGGAAAGCTTCTCGGCAGGAATCATCAAACACAAACTCAGCTTCGTTACACAAGAGGTTTGTCAGGGGCTTTGCTGTCTTCGAGAAGTCTTTGATAAACCTTCTATAAAAACCAGCGTGTCCAAGAAAACTTCTGATTCCCTTTGCATCTGGCGGAGGAGGCAGTTTTTCGATAACATCGATCTTTGCTTTGTCAACCTCTATTCCCCTCGCTGAAACTAGATGACCAAGAACAATTCCATCTCGTACCATGAAGTGAAATTTCTCCCAGCTCAGTACGAGATCCATCTCGATACACCTAGCCAAAATACGAGATAAGTTCATAAGACAATCATCAAAAGAATAACCGTGCACCGAGAAATCATCCATGAACACTTCCATCAAGTTTTCTAAAGTTCCTAGTGCATTACAAAGACCAAAGGGCATTGTTTAGTGGCTTTGTTTAGTTTTCTGTAATCTACACACATACGCCAACCGGTAACGGTATGAATAGGAATTAACTCATTTTTCTCATCTGCAACAATGGTTAATCCACCCTTCTTAGGAACAACATGTATAGGACTTACCCACTCAGAATCAGGTATGACATAGATAATTCCAGCATCTCTAAGTTTAGTTACCTCTTTCAAGACTACCTCCCCTAGTTCGACATTTTCACGACTAGGTTTTGCATTTTCTTCTAAACAAATCCTATGCATACATTCATTCGGGCTGATCCCTTTCAAATAAGATATGGAGTGACCAATGGCAGATTTATACTCACGCAAAACATTCAGCAAACGACAAGTTTCATCGGTATTCAAAGAAGTATCAATAATGACCGGTAACGTATCGTTTGGACCAAGGAATTCATACTTGAGATTCGATGGAAGGGATTTTAAACCCTCACCGAATTCCTTACCTTTCTATGCGGCATCTACCTTTGTATGGTTTCCCTTCGACTCAACAACTTCCTCTCCATCAATATCGAGTTCCATCAAAGAAGCGAAGGAAAAACAGTTTCCATCTCGAGCAAGAAACTCATTCTCAAATTCTGTTAGCTCATCAAGGGTATCAAAAGTATCATATTCAGCGCATATATCAATCATGTTGCAGCTTATAGAAGTACTTGGAGTTCTAAGCATGCTTTTCCAATTAAATTTGATCTTTTCGCTACCGATATTCAACTCAGTAGTACCCTTACCACAATCGATGATAGCCTTTACCGTGCTCAAAAATGGACGCCCAAGAATGACAAGGATTTCCTTGTCCTCATCCATGTCAAGCACGAAAAAATCTATAGAAACATAGAACTTACCCACTCGGATTGGAATGTCTTCTAGGATACCTTTCGGTGACCTAGAAGAACGGTCCGCTAATCTCAAACTAACAGTGGTTGGGGATAGTTCACCCATATACAGCTTGTTAAACAAAGAATGGCATTAACGATATGCTTGCACCAAGATCACACAATGCACTAGGAATATTAATTTCACCGATAGAAAAGGGAATAGTAAAAGAACCATGATCACTTAGTTTCCTAGGCATAGCATGCTTAATAATGGCACTACAATTAGCATCTAATGCAACATGGTCTAACTCATGCATCTCACGTCTATGTGACATAATATCTTTCAAGAATTTTGCATAAGTAGGCATTTGTGTGATTACCTCGGTAAATGGTAAGGTTACCTGAAGTTTCTGCAACATTTCAGCGAAGAGTTTGTAGTGGGCATCCTCTCTTTTCTTTTTAAGATGCCGAGGGAATGGAACTGGAGGCATGTAAGGGGCTGGTTCCCTTGGTTTGGTTTGCTCTTGTTGCAAATTTTGCACTTCTTTTGGTGTATTGTTCTCATCTGACTTTTCAGCATATTTGTCCCTTTTGTCCCCTTTGTCTCTGAGCTTTGGCTCCTCTAAAACCTTCCCACTTTTCAGCGTGATAGCATTGATGGTCTCAGAAGAGTTCACATCAGGTTGTGCAGGCAGTTTTCCATAGAACTTGGCAGATTGAGCTTGTTGAGCAATCTGCGTTTCCAGCATCTTATTGTGCGCTTGCAACTGACAAACTTTTGGTGAAGGAGCTGGGTATCTTTCTGTTGTTGAGCTTGTGTTGCAGCCAGCTGTGCAAT
>QZGG01004855.1:0-10405 GCA_006409495.1 Sedum album
CGGCCGACCAGAGCAGGGGATCATACATGAAGAGATCAAAGGAGTTCTGCTCGGTCGAGGACAAATCTGCTCGGCCCAGGAGTTATAAAGAGTTGATACAAATAATTCTCAGTGATTATTACTCTGGCCGAGTAGAAATCTGCTCGGGTGGACAAAGAGGAGCTAGGCCGAGCAGAAGTTAGTCTGCCGAGGACCAAACCGCGTCACATTCAAATCTGCTCGGGCTAGGAGGATTCAAGTCGGCCGAGCAGAATTTCGCCCAATTTTTCTGCTCGGCCGAGGTCAAATTTGCTAGGGAGAGGACCACCGAGTATATAAACTTTTTGGACATTTCAAACTCGGAGCCTCCGGCCTTTTGATCTTGACTTCGAACGTTGACCAGAACCCTAGAAATCGGATTTTTGAAGATCAAGTGCTAGTTTGCTCAATTGAAGACTTTGGAGTGAAGATCAAGCATCAACACCTTCCAATCTACTCTAGTTTGCAATTAATTTCATGTTTCCATACATTTCTATAGTTGATTTTACTTTTAGCATGAGTAGTGAGTAGTGATTGATTAGGGATCCTATGGATCCCTAGGTTGTATGCATGTATTTGGATGATGATTAATTAGTTATGCAATGAATTTTGATATGAATTTTGTGTATTGGCTACATCTATTAAATGTTGCACATTAAGTGTTTGTGAAAATGCTTAAGTGTAATTAATTGAACCTAATCAATGATATATTCAATGAAAGTTGATATAGAGTTGATTAATTAGCCATGCATGAATAATCTACCTTAATCTTGACATGAAAGTGTAGGATTGATGTGGATGACTAGTTTACCTAATCTAGGTTATGGTAACTCTTCCAAATATGAAAGATTGAGGAAGAGTCCATAACCTAAGGGAGTATCAACATATTGAAAGATTGAGATCTCCATTTAAATGAACCTCTTAGTCCTAACATGCAATGAAAGTTGACCTTAGGATTAATGTTCATAAAACTAGTCTAATCATTTTCTATTCATTAATTGTTGCATGATTGATTGTCATACCTTATATGCTATAGCCTAGGGTCCATAGATCCTTGATCACCTTTAGTTTGCATATCAACCTTTTCAAAATACCAAAATCTCTTACAAATTCCCCCAAACTTTTTACCTTAGGCATTTCTTAAGTAGTAAAAGCTAGTTAATCAATTCTAACTCATCTCTAGGGATTCGACTCTAGGTCTCCTAGATATAAATTTTGTTTGCCGTGTTAGGACTTAAAACTTCCACCATATACTACACGTCAAAATGAGGGTAGTATGCATGCATTCATACTTTTAATGTTTCATTTCATCAATCATTCAATCGTTGACCACTTTTGAGCATTAACACTTGCTTGACACATCACTTTCATCCTACATTTTCGAAGATAACTTGAAAATAAGTTTGCTAAGTTTGAGAATATATTTTTGAAATGACTTGTGATTGTGGTTTGTGAAGTTTACTCATTGATCATAATACTTTAGGATGATTGAAGTTCCTAACTATTGCATCATTCTTATGAATTGACATCTATACTAGCTTGAATCATTTGATATTAACATGCTCTTTCTTTGCATAATGAGTAAGGAGGATAAGGTAGCATATACAAAAAAAAAACCATGAAGTGTCATAGATTTCTTGCTTGCCCTTAGGTGACTTTAGTTTGATTTCATGGCTTATTGTATTGACTTTGCTTGCTTATATGCTTGATTCTTGCTAATTAGACATATTATCAAGTTTTAAGTGTGGGGTTGACACCAAAAGCTTACTCAAAAAAAAAAAAAAAGAGAAAATGTTATGCAAGTGCCGGGGGTTAGGAAGGTAAGTTCCCCCTCGAAAGTACTTGCATGAACTCAAAAAAAATTATTCAAGTGCCGGGGGTTAGGAAGGTAAGTTCCCCTCCGAAAGTACTTGAATAAGCAAAAAAAGAATAAAAGAGAAGCTAGAATGTAATTCCCACTAATTCTTGACCTTATGCCTTCTATGCATATTGAGAGCACACTTGCAAGTTTTGTCTATGCACTTTGCTTGATTGATTAGATTAAAGGATGATCTTTTGCATTATATGCATAAGCAAGTAAGAATTCTATGCATGATTCATCATTTTGATCGTCTAAACTCCTCTTCTCTTATGGATTATGGTGTTTAGCCTAAAACTTGAGAATGAGTTTAAGTCATGAGCTTATGGACTTGCCCTAGCAAGCATAAGTGATTGACTAGATGATCCATTATGTGTGCTAAACTCCCTTTATGATTTATGCATTGAAATGTAGTAAAACGGTGAATTTGGTGATTGCTAGTTAAGATGTCAAGGCTTAGAATGTTTGCACGTGAAGAATGACAAGATTCTTGATCAATTATGTGACATGAGTAAATTGCACACTTGCATATCTTTTTGAGCATTAAAATGACAAACTCTTGCTTAGCAAACACTTGATTGGTATGCATTGTTCAATGGATGATTGTGAACGGGATTTGTGAGTACTCCCTCTTGGAAAACTCTCACGAGACTACAACTCGTCCCTAGGGCAGCCTAGAGGTTTAAAGGCTTGATGCATATGCTAAATGCATCCGTGATTCCTACGAAAGTGAGTTAAGTAGTTTATAGCTTGCATTTCATTTCTTAGGTTTATAACTTACACTTGGTGCTTGATTTTCACTCTCATATGCATTGATTGATCTTTGAAATCTTTATGAGTCCTATATTGCATCATTTGCTCTATTCATACTAACTTGTTCGGGACGAACAAGAATTAAGTGTGGGGTGTTTGATAAGTGTGCAAATTCGCAAGTATTTGTACACTTCTTATGCTTGATTCTTGCTTGTTTTCGATTATTTTGTGAAGAATTTGATACTCTTTTGTGTTTTATGCAGATTTTATTCAAAGTTTATCAAAGAGAGTAAAAGCACAAAATAGAGCAAAATGGATGAAAGTTCAAGTCAAGTGAGCAAGTTCCAAAGAGTGGCGAGCAGACCAACTCACCGAGGAAGTTGACCCAAGATGAGCAGAATCACCTTGGCCGAGCAGAAATCACCTTGGCCGAGCAGAAATTCCATGCAAAAATCTGCTCGGCCAAGGGAAGTTCGCTCGGCCGACCAGAGCAGGGGATCATACATGAAGAGATCAAAGGAGTTCTGCTCGGTCGAGGACAAATCTGCTCGGCCCAGGAGTTATAAAGAGTTGATACAAATAATTCTCAGTGATTATTACTCTGGCCGAGTAGAAATCTGCTCGGGTGGACAAAGAGGAGCTAGGCCGAGCAGAAGTTAGTCTGCCGAGGACCAAACCGCGTCACATTCAAATCTGCTCGGGCTAGGAGGATTCAAGTCGGCCGAGCAGAATTTCGCCCAATTTTTCTGCTCGGCCGAGGTCAAACTTGCTAGGGAGAGGACCACCGAGTATATAAACTTTTTGGACATTTCAAACTCGGAGCTCCGGCCTTTAGGCCTTGACTTCGAACGTTGACCAGAACCCTAGAAATCGGATTTTTGAAGATCAAGTGCTACTTTGTTCAATTGAAGCTTAGGAGTGAAGATCAAGCATCAACACCTTCCAATCTACTCTAGTTTGCAATTAATTTCATGTTTCCATACATTTCTATTGTTGATTTTACTTTTAGCATGAGTAGTGAGTAGTGATTGATTAGGGATCCTATGGATCCCTAGGTTGCATGCATGTATTTGGATGATGATTAATTAGTTATGCAATGAATTTTGATATGAATTTTGTGTATTGGCTACATCTATTAAATGTTGCACATTAAGTGTTTGTGAAAATGCTTAAGTGTAATTAATTGAACCTAATCAATGATATATTCAATGAAAGTTGATATAGAGTTGATTAATTAGCCATGCATGAATAATCTACCTTGATCTTGACATGAAAGTGTAGGATTGATGTGGATGACTAGTTTACCTAATCTAGGTTATGGTAACTCTTCCAAATATTGAAAGATTGAGGAAGAGTCCATAACCTAAGGGAGTATCAACATATTGAAAGATTGAGATCTCCATTTAAATGAACCTCTTAGTCCTAACATGCAATGAAAGTTGACCTTAGGATTAATGTTCATAAAACTAGTCTAATCATTTTCTATTCATTAATTGTTGCATGATTGATTGTCATTACCTTATATGCTATAGCCTAGGGTCCATAGATCCTTGATCACTTTTAGTTTGCATATCAACCTTTTCAAAATACCAAAATCTCTTACAAATTCCCCCAAACTTTTTACCTTAGGCATTTCTTAAGTAGTAAAAGCTAGTTAATCAATTCTAACTCATCTCTAGGGATTCGACTCTAGGTCTCCTAGATATAAATTTTGTTTGCCGTGTTAGGACTTAAAACTTCCACCATATACTACACGTCAGGAACTTGAAGAGTTTTTTATTAGTCATCTTTTGTGTGTGCGCAATGTGCTTTCAATATGGAAATATTTAGAGAGTTCATTGACCTACAAGTTTGTCTCACATCTTCATGTTATGCATGTTTTCTCTGCTAGGTGATTTGATATTTTTATGGTTTGATTTTTGTGTTCGCTTTAAGATCGATGTTCTCGACTTACAAGCTGGTCGTTTGTCACAAAATTTTATCATAAAATACGGTATGATTTATGAATCATAATGTATCAAATAATGAAGCATATTGATAAATCAGTGGTTCATCATTTGACCCCCTAATGTATAATTTTTGTTATGTTATGGTTCAAGAACAAACAATGTATAATTTTTGAATCATATAACAATGAATGTTAATTTCGAATCGCATTGTTATATTGTCATACATAAATCAACAACTGTACTAAATCTTCTACCTTTTAGTTTAAAGGTAAACACAATAATAAGAGATTACATTATTCAGTAAAAAGTACTTTACGATTCAATATTTACTATGTTATGGTTTAGAAAAAACCCATAAAGTTGAACCAACTCAAAAATTAGTTGAATGTGACTTCAATATTTCATATGTATCATGTGGATCCATCTATTTTGGTGGACTCATGGATCCCCTCTTTCATATGTTAATTGCATTTTTTAGTGCACCAGATTGTGTCAACACATTAATGAGACATGTGAGTTGCACATGACATGCACATGACAAGTGCAATGACGTTGTGCAATCTATTGCATTGAAAAAATACAATCAACGGATGCAAGATGGGATCTATGAGTCCACCAAAATAGATGGATCAACATGATACATTCCCTATATATATGAGAGATAAGAAAAGGTTCAAGAACGACCAATAAATTTATGTGAGACAGAATGACATCATCACAACTATTGTTTTCCATAAATCTAACGGTTAATATTAATAACCGCCACTCACCAACCGCCCCGTGCATTTTGCTAATTTATTTTCAATTTAATTTAAAATTAATTTAATCCTAGGAGTAAGATGCGTAAAATATCGATTATAAGGAATGATTCTAAAGTTTTGAGTGGGGTTTGGTAATTAAGAACCTTGGTAGGCTTCCTACTAATTAGATATGCAGCATGAAGTATTGCCTCCCCCAAACTCTTTTTAGCACATTCATAGAAAATATAAGAGCTCGAGCAACTTCTAAAAGTTGTCATTTTTTTCTTTCAGCAATCCCATTTTGTTTGAGTTATAACACAAAGACATATGATGGATAATGCCTTGTTCTATAAGGAATTTTCCAGTATAGTATTAAAATACTCATCCATTATCTGTTTGAAAATCTGAATCTGGGTTTGAATTGTCTTTTTATCACTAAGTAATATTTCGTAAAAATCTCATTTTTAAATTGGGTTAATTCTAGACGATCACCATTATTATATGCCATTTTCCACAAAACCACCTGTATATTGTAATGTTACATTCGACCACTGATAATGCACATTCATACTGTGATTGATACCTTTATAATATGCTTGTTTGTATCATTATATGTATAAGATTAGGCTTTTGGTGTAATTTATATTTCAGCTTGATAATGTAGCTAAGGATGAATTTGCGTTAAAGACGGATATTTAGAAGCTTATTTCTCAGCAAGAAACAAAGAAGAAGGATGTGTGAAGGTTTGAGCACAAAGTGTCGTTTTGATCGACTGCGTGCAACCGAGGTCGTGCATATTCACATGGGTCGCGCGTCGTAGATGATGACATCAGCAACGCGGAAAGATGACATCAGCAACGCACAGAATATTACTCATGCGAGAGTTTAGGGATAAAGATAGATTTTCAAAGATTATATTTCCTATTTCAAATATGGAAACCCTAGATGAAGCTATAAAATATGCAGCATTCCAAGTGCAGCAACCATCCGTCAGAATCCGTCATTATTGAGAATCATCGTTACAAGCTGTGAGGCACTAATTTGACGAAACCACGCGCAAGTTGCAAGAGCCAGTGGTCGAAGCGATGCGCAGGAGGAGTTGTGACGCGCATACCAGATTCTTACGCTAAACTTTCTTCCTTGTTTTTACTGCCACCATTTTTTGTTTATTGTACAAACCTTGAGATGTTTATAAAAAAGCATGTTTTGCTAACTTGTCTATCAGTTGCTCTATCAGTGAGACTTTTGATTTATGAATCTTTATGTTTTGAGGTTTTGTTCTTAATGCTTGACTTGTTTAATATTAATATTACAAAGTTATTGCATGATAGCTGGATTAGATAATTAAGCGGAGCCTTGAACCGCAGACGTAGTTATATAATTTACTATCTATTGTTAAACTAATCAGATGGACTTGACGGTGAATGATTAGGAGTAATGGCTAGGATATATAATTATTACCTTGATCGAATTCGTAATTATTTAGATTAGGTTGAGTATTAATACATATAAACCTTGATCGGAATATATGTGTGGATTATTAAGCCATGGCCGGACCTTAATCTACTTAAACTATTTGTCATAGATCAGTAGCAACCGATGATAAGCATATGTGATGCAGCGTACGAACGTGGAAGAACACTACTAGGAAAACCCTAGAAACTTTTATTAATCTCAAAATCAACTGTCTGACAATAGTAGCTGAGTTCCCTTATATAGGGAAACTACAAAACCCTAAAACGAAAAATAATAAAATATTCGAAAATAATGGAAAATACTAAAAATTCAAAATAAAATAGGAAAAGGCCGAAAATGCCCAAAAAATACCATACATCACGAGCAAAGCTGGTGAGTCGTGACGGGCTCGTCGTTCTCTTCGAAACGAGGTATTATGGGCCAAATTCTGACACCGGGAGCTGAAAGTCTGCTAAAATGCACTCTAACGTGCACCTTCTTGGATGGCCATTTTGTTCCAAAAGCTCAGATCATCTGATCTGTATCATTCCCTCCGGGTTGGCTAGGATTCGGCCTCGAATCT
Source organism: Sedum album (assembly GCA_006409495.1). Classification (NCBI taxonomy): domain Eukaryota; kingdom Viridiplantae; phylum Streptophyta; class Magnoliopsida; order Saxifragales; family Crassulaceae; genus Sedum; species Sedum album. Next base: position 7,357 of record QZGG01004855.1, read on the forward strand.
GAAACAGTGTCATCATCCGAAGAACAGATTCACAAAACAACAAAAACACGACCCCAGAATCCTTCACAGCAGCTTCAAAGGGGGCACGAGAAAGCAGATTCTTGGGTGGACCCGTACTGATTGATGCACCCGATTTGGATGGAACAAGCATGATCCTCTTTCCCTGGAACAAAAAAGAGTAAGTATTGGCTCTACCATCATGAGTAACAGAACGATCAAATAACCACGGGCGACCCAACAATAAATGACAAGCATCCATAGGCACCACATCACAAAAGATCTCGTCAGAATAAGTCTGACCGATCGAAAAGGATATCAACACCCTCTTAGACACCGTAACCTCGGAACCCTTACTAAGCCAAGCAAGTTTGTAGGGCTTAGGATGAGCATCGGTCTGCAAGCCTAACTTAGTGACCGCTAACTCAGATACCACATTCTCGCAACTGTCGGAATCCACAATAAAGTTGCACACCTTTCCCCCAATAGTGCAAGAAGACTGGAACACGTTATTACGCAACCAAACAGCTTGATCGGGTGCACGCGGGGACAAGAATGTACGACGCAACATCAACACCGGACCTACATCACCAGTCACCAACTCCTCTGGCACCTCCTCAACATCACCATAATCATCGAACACGGGAGGCTCATCTAGGTTCACGCCCGTATTGTCCTGAGACAACAGACAGCGACCACCAGCAACTTTCACACAATCTGCCATACGGTGACCCATCTCGTTACACCGAAAGCAATGGAGGGCAGGGTTCTGCGGCCTTGGAAGGGTGTGGCAGAAGGGCCACGGGGTGGAACAGGTTGATCAGCAGGACGGATGGTCACCGACGCCGCTCCCGACGCACCAGAAGAACCACCACCTTGCCGCATACCCATTGCTGCACGTCAGTTAAGTTGCTTCTCTGCTTGCGAGGCACGTTGATGAGCCTGCGACACGTCCACAAGATCAAACATATTCAACACATCCTGCAGCTGGATACGTAAGCCACCAATGTAACGAGAAACCAACTGGTCATTGGACTCATTAAGGTCAATCCGTGCCAACAACTTATAGAACTCAGACATGTACTCCTCAACAGATTTCGACCCTTGCCGTAAATTCTGAAACCGCTGATAGAGTTCCCTCTCAAAGTTGTAGGGCAAGAAAGCACGTTTGAGGTGTTTCTTCAACTTTTCCCACTCACAAATCTTATCCTTGCCCGCACGAACACATGATTTCATCAACTGCTGCCACCATGCTTGGGCACGACCATGCAAGTGGATGGTCACCAATGGAACACGCCGATCAGTGGGAACCTCCTTGAAGTCGAGGACTTCCTCCACCTGAGACAACCAGTCAACAAACTCTTCAGCCCGGAGGCCACCATCAAAATCCGGAATGTCAACTTTAAATCTAAGTTCCCAACGACTGTCACTGATTAGGTCACCGCCAAAGGGGTTAACCTCGGACCTACCATCCGGGACATCATTCGTCGCCCCACTCCTCGTCGCCCCACTCCTCGTCGCCTCACTCCTCGTCTCCATCGCCTCCAAACGATGAGCAAGAAACTCGACCTGCCTACGTAGGTCTGCGTTCTCACGGCGTAAGTCATCATTAGGGATTGTTTCATCAGCTCCTACAAAACGTCTAGGTCGTCCTCTACCACGAGCCATCACGCAGGACCGGCTGGAAACTGATACCACTCTGATGCAGCGTACGAACGTGGAAGAACACTACTAGGAAAACCCTAGAAACTTTTATTAATCTCAAAATCAACTGTCTGACAATAGTAGCTGAGTTCCCTTATATAGGGAAACTACAAAACCCTAAAACGAAAAATAATAAAATATTCGAAAATAATGGAAAATACTAAAAATTCAAAATAAAATAGGAAAAGGCCGAAAATGCCCAAAAAATACCATACGTCACGAGCGAAGCTGGTGAGTCCTGACGGGCTCGTCGAAACGAGGTATTATGGGCCAAATTCTGACACCGGGAGCTGAAAGTCTGCTAAAATGCACCTCTAACGTGCACCTTCTTGGGATGGTTCATTTTGTTCCAAAAGCTCAGCATCATCTGATCTGTATCAATATGCAATCTCTATCCGATTTATGGATAAGTATACAAAAGGTAATAAGGTGTCAGGCGGAGGAGATGACTGTTGATCTTGACACGTCATTGTTTTTGGAAGTTTATACAATTTCGTGGACACTTTCAAGAAAGTAAATCCGAATTTGGCTTCAATCAGTTTAGTGATTCCGTAAGTGTTTATCGAAGTGGCGGATGTTAGTTTTTCAACTATCAACCCAATTGAACCGTGAAAGTTTAATTGGATTTTGGGTTTGATTCAACTCGAGTGATGCTTCTTTTTAAGCTGGTTCTATTTGGATTAAGCTTACACATGGATCAGCTTCTGAGGTTATATTTTAAAGCTCAATGGTTTCATTAGTTATTATAACAGAAATCTTGGAAGTTCTATATATCTGACTGGTCGTCAGTTATGTGCTCACTTGCTCAAAGTTCTGTCAATTTTTTACACATTCTTGTACGTACCGACGCAAATGATTGGGTCTAGTCCTATAGTTTATGTTCCTTATGTTTCGACTATTCCGAGTCAGGCTCAATTTCTATTTAGCTTTTTAAGTCCTTAGGTTGTACTTTTGGGCTTTGCCCTTCTATAAAAAACAGTATAGGTTGGTTTATGAACCATAACATACTTTTCAGTAAAAATGTTCTTCATTATGTTACTTTTTCTTTAACTAATCTACAATGAAGATAATTCAGCAAACTTGTTTCTATTAACGCTCTAATACGAATGTCTGAATGCAAGTCATATTACATTTGTTCAACTATATGATTTTGTTGCATATACTAGATGGTTCATAAAAAATATGAGTAGGTTAATGAACCACAGAGATGGGCTCATTTGAAATCTACCTTAAAATTTACGAATTAGAGATCCCAAATTTCACCTTCCATTTTTTCAATCTAAAGGCTATTAAATTGTCACATGTCTCTTTGCAAGTGCATATGTACATATGCATTTATTACCTCCAC
>QZGG01004856.1:0-10480 GCA_006409495.1 Sedum album
GGATTTTATTGGTCGCATCTATTTAGGGATTCATATGCACATTGCAAGAGTTGTGATAGGTGCTAGCGCGCGGGTAATATATCCGCTCGCAATGAAATGCCTCAAATGCCTATCTTGGTAGATGAGGTGTTTGATTTATGGGCGGATTGATTTCACGGGTCCTTTCCCTCCTTCATTCGGATTTGAGTACATTCTTGTAGCGGTAGATTATGTGTCTAAATGGGTTGAGGCCAAAGCTACAAGAAAGGATGATGCTAAAACTGTTACTGATTTTTTGCGCACTAACATTTTCTGCCGTAATGGTGTACCCAAGGCACTTATCAGTGACCAAGGAACTCACTTTTGTAACAGGATGGTAGCGCAGGTACTCACACACTATAGGGTCCAGCATAGAACGTCTACGGCCTATCATCCACAAACAAACGGTCAGGCCGAGATCTCCAACAGAGAAATCAAGCGTATACTTGAAAAAGATGGTCAAGCCAACACGCAAAGACTGGAGCCTCCGGTTAGATGACGCGCTATGGGCATATAGGACAGCCTTCAAGACACCAATTGGCACCTCCCCATTCCGCCTGGTTTATGGAAAAGCATGTAATCTTCCAATGGAATTAGAGCACAAGGCCTACTGGGCATTGCGTACGTGCAATTTGGATCTCGACAGTGCAGGGCGAGAACGGATGTTGGATTTAATCGAGTTAGATGAGCTGCACGCAGACGCATATGACAGCAAGCGCGACTACAAACTGCGCACAAAACTATATCACGATAAGTTCATTCTTCGCCGTTCTTTCAACATTGGTGATAAAGTTTTGTTATTCTCATCTCGTCTAAAGATCATGCCAGGACAATTGCGGAGTAGATGGACCGGACCGTTCACCATCACAAAGATCTTTGTGCACGGAGCCGTTGAGCTCGAAGATGAGAATGATCATCACCGCTTCAAGGTGAACGGCCAGCGAATAAAGCAGTATCTTTCTGGCCCAATTCCTCTAGCACAAGAGTTCGATCTTTTGACACCCGGTGAGCAAGAGGGACCTATCCCAGACCCAGCCGACGTGCTTCCTACAACCCGCGCGCGCAAGAAGTCGCGTAACAGAACCCGCGCGTCAACTCAACCGGACATTAAAGAAATACCACGGCGTTGACCAAACATGGTACTGTCAAGCGAGCGATGTTAAACTACGGCACTTCCGGGAGGTAACCCGCTTTTATTACTGCCTTCGTTACTACTTGTGCATAACGTGAGGACACGTTTTTGTTTAAGTGTGGGGGGGTAGCAGTACATCTATCTTAGAAGTAGTTTAGTTTAGGTTAAATTTTTCATTTTTTGTTAGTTTTAGATAAACTGAATGTGACATCTCAAGAGGTAAATTTGCACGAGAAATACTAGCGTGCGCGACCTGTATGCGTACTCGCGCACATGTGGTAATTTGTGTATATATGACATATTCGGATTTTTTGTTAATTTTTTCGAATTTTGTGTATCTCTTGAGTGGAATAAAGAGGGATGTGGAGCTGATATAAACGTCCGAGAGAAGCAGTCAACCGAACCAAACTTAAGGAGCGGTTGTATGGTTATGAGTATTCGTGGAGGTTGGTACTTCGCGGTCAAAGGATAAGAGCAAGCTCAATCACGCAGATGCCGAAGGCGAAAACCCTAATGGCGTGACGAGACGGGAAAACAGACCGTCTTTGCTGAAGTTAGTTGCTCAGGAAGGGCCGTGCGGTTGCAAACGCGTGACCTGACTTGCGCGCGACTGGTCAGACGCGAGAGCGGGGAGTGGTTCTATAGCTGCTATCCGAAGGCCATGATTGAAAACCGTTCTAGGGAAGAATTAACATCCGGACCAGAAAGTATTCAGTTCAAAGTTAAAGCTCAGAAGGCCAAGACAATGAAAAGAAGAAAATTGTGCGACGAAAAGTGTATCAAACTGTCGAGAACAAAAAGTGAAGCGTCAAAGACGTAAAGCTCAGAAACCCTAAGACGCGAATCAATCATGTACCAGAGAAAGCGAACACGAATAACCATGCAATCGCAAATCAAGAAGAATTCGGTGACTGGTGCTTAAACAGGACTATCTCCCAATCATCCGAATTGATATGCATTCGATGAGAGAGGTTAAACAGAATTTTGAATTAATTACTTAAATCAGTTTTGTGTTGTATAGTCACAGTTGCGCAAGTTGTGTGGGTGGCGCAGACATGTGGCGCAGTAAGTCCAACATCCACGCGTACATTACACAAGAGGTAAGAAGCAGGATTATTCAGGGACGAACAAGAGTAAGTGTGGGGGATTTGATAAAAGCACTGTTGTATGCTATTTAGGTCCTTAACACTGCTTATATTCTAACATATTTTAGTATAACATTACGCTTTTGGTGTAGTTTTATATCCCAGGGTTAAAAGAAGAGTTAGAACAAAAGTGTAACAAGAAGGCTGAATCTCGGAACAAAAGACAACAAAGTGACAAAGAGCCAAAGACAACAAGCCCGCGAGCAGTATGGCGCGCTGATAGAGTGTAGTTGTACGCTACTTTAAGTCCTTTACATTGCTTATACTCTAACATAATTCAGTATAAGATTACGCTTTTGGTGTAGTTTTGTATCTCAGGTCTAAAAGATGAGTTAGAACGAAAACGCAACAAGAAGGCTGATTTCCAGAACAAAAGACAACAACTTGACAAACAAGGACAGAAGACCACTAGCGCGCGAGCACTATGGCGCGCGAGTGTGGGTCGCGCAGAAGACAGCAAAACGGTGACGTCAGCAGAAAGCGAGATATTTGGGACGATGACGTCATCACGCGCTAAAGATATTTCTAAGTTCAGTTTTTGGAGATTTAATATTTCCTAAGCTGATTCTTAGAGATATAGATGATTTCCTACAGATATCCTTGCCTAATTATTCGTGGAAACCCTAGGAGGCAAGGCTATAAATATAAAAGCTTCATGGAAATCACATATACGCATACTTAGAGAGCTGACGGCGCAGAGCAGAAGTCCGGCGAGATCACGTGCACAAGCTGTCACGCGAGCCTGCCGACGCACCATACAGATTTGTCTTGTTATTTTAGCTGTCTTATAATTATTCCTGAGATGTATTCAATCAGCATGAGTAGCTAAACTCACTGAACTCGGTTTGGATTTTGATCTATGAATAATATGTTTTGAGGTCTTGTTCTTAATTTACATGATAAGTTTAGTATTATTATTCCGATATTGCATGATAATTAGGTTAGGCAATTAAGCGAAGCCTTGCACCGCAGACTTAGTTGTAGAATCTATTATCTATAGTTAAACTATCAGAGGTACGTGACTGTGAATGATAGGAGTAACACTAGAATAGGCAGTAGCTACCTTGACCGGATTCGTTATTGACTAGACTAGATTGAGTAATAATATCATACAGACCTTGACCGGAATGTATGTGTAGGTTATTAAGCTGTGACAGGACCTTAATCTACGTGGACAATTATATCATGTACCATTAGTGACCGAGGATAAACATAGAAATTCATAGTGAAGAATCTGAACCGGGCTCATCTCTTGCATCTTTATTTACATCTTTTATACTTGCTGTCTGTGTGTGCGCCAGTTATACTTGCGCAGCAGTTTTCTTTCTTTTAATTGTTTCACTCACGCACAACCCCAATTCTTAATTTGTAGATTGAGAAGAGACTTCCACCGTTCCCTGTGGATTCGACCCCAGCTTGCCGATACTATACTAGTAAGGAGAGTCGAGATAAATTTGCAGCACTCAACGACGTGCTCGTCACGCGCGAGTGAGGGTCACGCACAGCAGAGCAAAATGATGACGTCAGCAATCTGCGAAATATCCGGAGTGATGACATCATCACGCGGAAAGAATACTTCTAAATCGGTTTTTGGAGATCAAGATATTCCCAAAGCTGATTTTTAGAGATAAAGATGATTTCCTACAGATTTTCTTGCCTAAATATTTGTGGAAACCCTAGGAAGTAAGAGTATAAATACCAAGCTTCTTGGAAATCACAAAGGAGGCGATCTAGGGCGATTTTAGAGAGAAGATCAGCTGCGCAGATAGAGTGCAGAGTGCGCTGCCGATGCGAGCAAGCGATGCATCATTCAGATTTGTTACCTTAGTTGTTCAATATTTATTCTTGAGATGTATACATTCAGTATGAGTAGCTAACTTATTCCGAGCTCAATTGCATGATAATTAGGTTAGACAATTAAGCGAAGCCTTGCACCGCAGACTTAGTTGTAGAATCTGTTATCTAAAGTTAAACTATCAGAAGTACGTGACTGTGAATGATAGGAGTAACACTAGAATAGTCAATAGCTACCTTGACCGGATTCGTGGTTGACTGGACTAGAATTGAATAATAATACGGACCTTGACCGGAATGTATGTGTAGGTTATTAAGCTGTGACAGGACCTTAATCGGCGTGAACTTTATATCATGTATCTTTAGTGACCAATTATAAACATGGAAATTCATAGTGAAGAATCTGAACCGAGCTCATCTCTTGCATATTTATTACTTCTTGCGTGACTACTGTCTGATTATGCGCCAGTTTCACTTGCGCCAGTATTTTCTTTTCCTTTAATTACTTTCACTCACAAACCCAATCTTTTAGTTGTAGATAAAAGAAGATTTCTCACCTTTCCCTGTGGATTCGACCCCTGCTTGCCAATACTATACTAGTAGGAGACTCGGGACAAATTTGCAGCACTCAACGACGTGCTCATCAATTTCCTCTGATAGATTGGAAGCTACTGCTAGGTATTTGGAATTTGATAAGTGGTGTCATGGTGGGGAAACCAATAATGATATCTGGCTGCTTTGGACAGATCAGTTAATCCTATATAATATTCATTGGTCAGTGCAGTAAGTTACTACTACCATTTTGCGTTCGGGAACATCGATTGCTATACAAAGTACTTTTCTTCATGGCTCATGCTTCTTGGAGGGGAGGGAATCTCTTTGGGACGAGTTGTTAGTTATTGCTGACAGAACCACCCTCCCTTGGCTGCTGGCTTGAGATTTCAATGCTATTTGCTCTTGGGAGGAGAAAAAAGGGGGAGGGCACCATGATGCTAGATCATTGACCTCTTTTAATAATTTCTTGATTCTGGCAGGGCTGGTAGATGCTGGTTTCATTGGTAACAGATTTACCTGGTCGAACAACCAACAGGGTGCCAACAGAATTTGGGAGCGGCTTGAATAATATTCTGAATGGGTTGGCTCTTGATATCCTTCCATCTATCAGAGTCTCTCACTTGGCTCGCCTTAAGTCGGATCATTGCCCTCTTCTAATTGAGCAAGATATTTCTAAAGATAATTTATCCTTTTTCTCCTTTCAGAAATGTTGGATTTCTCATCCTAATTTCCTGAGTTTTGTGGAGGATAATTGGTCTGGTTCTCGTAATGTCAATGCCCTGGTCAATTTTGGTTTGAAGCTCAAATCCCTGAGAGTGGCTCTGCGCAAATGGAACTGGTCTATTTTCGAGACCTCAGGTCCAGGATCAAGCGTTTACAGCTCACCGTGGATCAGTTAGAAGCCTCCCTTCAAGAAAGATGGGATGCCAAGGTCTCGGAGGAGCTTGAGTCCCATAAATCCAATTTTTGTGATCTTCAAAGTCAGTACCTAGATATGTTAAAGGCTAAGACAATATTGAAATGGGACACAGATGGTGATAAGAATTCAAAATTTTATCATGCTGCATCAAGGCCCTGGCGCAGCCAATGTCGGGTTCAGCTCAGAATTGGAGAAGATTCTTTTTCGGATGACAGGAATCTTATTGGTAATGCTGCTGTTGACTTTTATAAAGACCTTTTTAACGGTCATTCCCCCGTCCTCAAGACATGAATTTTGATCTTTTTACTCCTATTATATCTGATCACCAAAACTCCTCCCTTGGTCTCTGCCCTTCTGAAGATGACATTAGGGAGGTCATTTTCAACATGAATGATGATGTCGCGCCGGGTCCAGATGGATTCACTGGGGTCTTCTATAAAGTGTGTTGGGACATGGGACATCATAAAGGGAGATTTATTTGCAGCAGTGGATACGTTTTTCAAAGGATTGCCTCTTCCTCGTTCATTCACAGCAACCTATATCACGTTGATTCCGAAGGTGTCAAACCCTACTGCCATATCCCAGTTTCGACCCATAAGCTTGTGCAACTTTAATCATAAGATTATTTCCCGTCTATTGGCTTCCAGACTGTCTAGGCTGCTGTCGAGTATCATCAGTGAGGAACAAGTTGTTTTGTCCCTGGTAGAAACATTCATGACCATATTGCTCTCGCTCATGACCTATCCCGTGATATCAACTGTAAGGTGACTGGTGGCAACATTATTATCAAACTGGATTTGGCCAAAGCTTTTGATAGAATTTCATGGAATTTCATTCTTCAAGCCTTTCGCAGTTTGGGTTTTTCTAAATTTTGGTGCGATCTCATCTTTAGGTGCATCTCTAATTGTTTTTATTCTGTTAAATGGGATGGTCATTTTTTGGGTTCTTTGGCTCTACGCGAGGTGTTCGTCAGGGAGACCCTCTATCCCCTTCTATCTTCATTATTTCCATGGAATGGTTGAGCAGGTATATTAAATCTGCTCATCAATTGGGCCGTATCATTCCATTCGCTACCAAGAGACCTAGTGTTCCGGTTCAACACTTGTTGTACGCAGATGACATTCTGTTATTTACAAATGGCTCTCTTAGATCTATCCGTGGTATCAAGAGTATTCTTAATGACTTTGTGCAATGTCAGGTCAGAAACTCAGTCCTCCTAAAAGCACAATTATTTTTCCTCGCCGGTTTAACCAGTCCAGAAAATCTACTATTCTCTCCGAAACTGGCTTTTTGGAAGTTTCCTTCCCCTTGATATACTTGGGAGCTACCCTGTTCAAGGGTCGGGCTAAAATTGATTATTTTTCTCACCTTGAATTAAGGGTGAAAGATCGGATTCATGGTTGGGCTCGCCATTTTCTTTCATTGGCAGGAAGGGTCACTCTCATCAACTCGGTCCTTAATTCTATTGGAGTTCACAATATGATGGTGCTCCCAGTGCCTAAGTGATCTCTAGGTAACATCAAGAGTCTGATGAGCAACTTTATGTGGGACAACGGTATGGATAAGAGGCGCCTCTGGAAAAGCTGGGACAAGTTGTGTAGACCAAGGGACTGTGGTGGTCTTGGCATTCGAGACCCAGATGGCTTTATGCATGGGATGCATGGTAAACTGGCTTGGAAGTTCATCCTACAGGATTCTCTTTGGGCTAGGCATGCTAGTCTTCGTTTCCGGGTTGGTGAGAAGGGCTCTGCTATCTGGAATGCTTTCAACCATTTAATTGAGGGCATTCGGAGTAATTGCTCTTGGAGGATTGGTAGGGGTGATATCCTTGCGGCAGAATACTGTCCCAAACTGGGCTTCCCTATCCCTCGCGATATGGGTCATTTGGCCTTAAAGAACATATTATCTGATGTTCAACAGGGCACTAATTTCATTGCTCATCTTCCTCCCTATGCTCAGGCTCATCTGCTTAATGTCACAAGATCATCAAACGTGGACAGATTTATGTGGAATGGCTCAGATGACGGGGTCTTTTCAGTAAAGACTTTTTAGCATTCCTTCCAATTAAGGTACACTCATCCACAATGGGCTCGTTTTATTTGGAAATCTTTTATTCCTCCTAGAGTATCGTGCTTTACGTGGAAATTTTTTCATAATATTATTGCTACTGATGAGAGAGTCCAATCTTCGGGCATTGATATTGCTTCTAAATGCTATTGTTGTGCTCACCCAAAAGTTGAGTGTGCTCGGCATCTATTTCTGAGGGATATTGGGCTTGTAAGCTCTGGGATTTTCTTAAAATCCAGTTTGATCTTCCTCGGGTCCATGGGGCGACTGCTTTAGCCCGGGTCTGGTTTTCATTTTTCAAGACATTTATGGTCAAATTTCGTATGGCTATTGTCTGCTGCTCCATGTGGGAAATTTGGAAGGCTAGGAACTGCTGGGTTCATGATGGTAGATCTGTTGACTGGCTCCAAAGGGTTATCTTATGGGGCCAGCGTCTTGCTCCTAATATTTCAGGTTCCTTTGAGCCGTCTTTGGTGAATTGCTTAGTCCTTCAAAGATTTGGCTTGCGTAATCCTAGTAGAATGTCTGAGCGAGTTCTCTAGCAGTCATGGCATCCTGCCAGGGGTGGTATCACATGCAACCTTGCTATTGTCAATCAATTCCAGTCCCTTAAATGTGGTTGTGTGTTTAGGGATGGAAATGGCAGTTTTCATCTTTGTTTGGTCTTTCAGGTGGCTGCATCCTTGCAGTTTGAAGGCCTTTGTGAGGCCTTGCTTTTAGTGATCAGGTTATTGCCCTTTCTTAATATTAATGTTTGGGAAATCAGTAGTTCTCACCCCAGTATGCAGGATTTATGTTTTAATGAGGGGGAGGTTCCTCATGACAGATGGGAAAGGCGTTGGAGGATTTTAGATATATCCTCGAACATTAGGCTTCGTAGAGTCTGTGCTATGCTTAACTCAGCAGCGATTGCATTGGCTTGCTTTATTGATCCTGGGGTCTCCATTGCTGATGGGGGTTCTTGTTCTGTGTGCAACCATTTCTGTCCTCATCATTGTTCTCATGCGCTCCGGAAATATGATTCAAGCATTGCTCTTCCAGCCGCGGTGAGAAGAGCCTTGGTTGATGATAATTTAAAGTGCAGTTTCTATTGTTATCGTGGTTGCATTCATGATCAGGTTATACAGGTTCATGGTACAAGGGATGATCTTGCGTTAGTTGCTCGGCATCATGTGGTTAGAGCTAGAATTAGGGACATATAATTTTCTTGTGTTTCCTTCGGTCATGGGTATGCCCGAACTGATTCTTTATTTTTTCAGGCTAGTTTCCAATCTTGTGGGTCTGTCCAATGGGGTTGATGTTGTGGGAATCTGTTGTTTGGTTTGATCTTGCTCCCCTCTTCAATTTCAAACCATTTCTTATAATAAGCCCCGATTCAGGCTCTTCGAATCATATCAATAAATAGGCAGGCACCGTCCAGTTTTTTTATAAAAAAAGAGCTTGTGTACTCTAAAGTTCGCGTTTAGAGCCTTTACGAACCTGATAAATGAGTCGATTGTATGACTAATCACTTCATTATCACTTCTAATAGTGTAATATAGCATAACTCAACGATTAAACATTCACTTAAAAGTTCGAATTAAGTTTGCTTCACTTTGAAGCGAAGTGCCTGTGTACTCTAAAGTTCGCGTTTAGAGCCTTTACGAACCTGATAAATGAGTCGACTGTATGACGAATCATTTCATTATCACTTCTGATAGTGTAATACAGCATAACTCAACGATTAACCATTCACTTGAAAGTTCGAATCAGGTTTGCTTCACTTTGAAGCGAAGTGCCTGTGTACTCTAAAGTTCGCGTTTAGAGCCTTTACGAACCTGATAAATGAGTCGACTGTATGAGGAGTCATTTCATTATCACTTCTAATAGTGTAATACATCATAACTCAACGATTAAACATTCACTTGAAAGTTCGAATCAAGTTTGCTTTAGTTTGAAGCGAAGTGCCAGTGTACTCTAAAGTTCGCGTTTAGAGCCTTTACGAACCTGATAAATGAGTCGACTGTATGACGAATCATTTCATTATCACTTCTGATAGTGTAATACAGCATAACTCAATGATTAAACATTCACTTGAAAGTTCGAATCAAGTTTGCTTCGCTTTGAAGCGAAGTGCCTGTGTACTCTAACGTTCGCGTTTAGAGCCTTTACAAACCTGATAAATGAGTCGATTGTATGACTAATTGCTTCATTATCACTTCTAATAGTGTAATACATCATAACTCAACGATTAAATGTTCACTTGAAAGTTCGAATCAAGTTTGCTTCACTATGAAGCGAAGTGCCTGTGTACTCTAAAGTTCGCGTTTAGAGCCTTGACGAACCTGATAAATGAGTCGACTGTATGACGAGTCATTTCATTATCACTTCTAATAGTGTAATACATCATAACTCAACGATTAAACATTCACTTGAAAGTTCGAATCAAGTTTGCTTTAGTTTGAAGTGAAGTGCCAGTTACTCTAAATTCGCGTTTAGAGCCTTTACGAACCCTATAAATGAGTCGACTGTATGACGAATCATTTCCATTATCACTTCTGATAGGTAATACAGCATAACTCAACGATTAAACATTCACTTGAAAGTTCGAATCAAGTTTGCTTCACTTTGAAGCGAAGTCCTGTGTACTCTAACGTTCGTTTAGAACCTTTACGAACCTGATAAATGAGTCGATTGTATGACTAATCGCTTCATTATCACTTCTAATAGTGTAATACATCATAATACTCAACGATTAAATGTTTCACTTGAAAGTTTCGAATCAAGTTTGCTTCACTTTGAAGCGAAGTGCCTGTGTACTCTAAAGTTTGCATTTAGAGCCTTTACAACCTGATAAATGAGTTGACTGTA
>QZGG01004857.1:0-10351 GCA_006409495.1 Sedum album
GCGCATGATATTTACGGTGTGATCATTATCAGTTACACATCTGATGGAACAAATCATGCATGCGTTGTCCATATTCTCTATATACTCGAGTTGTTATGATACAACGTTTATGCTCAAGAACCAATAGATTTTTTTTATAGTTACAATTATTAATATTGATAAAAGATTAAGTAGGATGTATATATTTTCGTGAGATGGTAAGATACAATTTCAATTGTTGATCATTAATAATCAACGGATGAGATTTCAACTCAAAATAACCGTCAAATTCAGTCTTCTTGCGTTTTTTTGATAATCCAACTGCCAGTTTATTTTAAAATCAATTTAATCTCAACCGTCAGATTAATCAAATTAATAGTTAATATTTAATCTTTTCGTAAAAGCATAAGTATCTTAAAATATTATATTTAATAACTAACCTATTAATAGTTATTATACATATAAAATATTATATTTAGTGTCATATAAAATACTAAAGTTAATATTTGATTTTTGAAGATAATTCCTTGAACTCCTTCATGATACATGAACGTTGGAGAAATCAAAAACTATATTCATACTTGTTTTATATTTTATTTTTATAATTAAATCATTCTTACGTGTTAAATTATAGAGTAACGTCATAAATTCTTTCATTTGTGGCGTATTATATAATTTAAAATAGATTTTTTGGCATTTTGTTTCCTACCCAATTAACTTTTTTTCTTTTTTGATTAAAAGCGGATATATTTCATTTAATTATGAATACATCTAATAATGATTATAAAATGAAGTACAAACGATGGTACAAATTTGAGACATCTCCAACAATGAGTCGTCCTAAATACAATTGATCAAGCATGTCATTGGCGGTCCTTTGACCATCGACTGCCACTAGTCCGACACCCGGACATCATTACCATTTTGGTTAAATCAAATCTTATAACACAACACAAACCTGTTGTGACAAAGTCTAAACGACATAACAAGCATAAGATAAACATACATCGAAACAAAACTATTACATGTCAATTATTTATATACATAACATAGATCTAGAAAGATAAACAGAATAGAAGCCGATCCGTCACATGCATGTGAGCATATAGGAAGGAGGAGGCGACAGTGATGAAAATCGGCCACATGCATGCACCATATCAAATGATTGAAGCGGCGGCGGCGGTGGTTGCTGATTGGAAGAGGAGGATGGCGGCTCAAACAATGAAAAGACTCATTAGGATAGAGGTAGAGTGACACTAGTACAATTTGATTATTTAACAGCGCCTAATATTAAGCGTTGATTGGTCATTGTTGTCAGCACTGGTGGAACGGTGGAGGCATGAGACTCACACGTTCCACCTACTAGTGGGAGAGTGCACGATCACTCTCCAAAACGAACATATTAATAATTAAAATAATTGGCTATCTCTATAAAAAAAATTCAAAAAACATATTAATAGTTAAAATAAATACACAAAAACATAAATATAATTAAACAACTAATTTCAAAACGAACTTACTACTTCACTTATAAACGAACTTACTACTTCACGTGTAAACTGGATAGAGAATTGGATTTGTCGTGTGTTGATGAAATTAAAAACCATCACTATTATATCCAAATTATCAGGTTTCATGATGACCGGAATAATTATAACAATCCGGTTCCCATAAGCTCGGAATCAATACTTTCTCCGATTTTGGGAAGACCGCTTCAGAATATTTTGTATCATTCGTGAATTATTGTTGTATGATTCAACTATTTTTGTGCAATCCGGTCATCCCAAAACCGAATTGCACAGAATTATTGCTTTTTACGATCATGCATGAACTGTCTCAGACCCGTTCTATTATTGTAGCAAAAACCAGTCTTGTTGGAACCGGATTCCCTAAAAAATGATGACTATGTAGTCCAGTCAGCTCCACGTCGGACAAATTGACCAATAATTAATTTTTGGAAGGAATCCGATTTTTCAGGAACCGGATTGATTTGTTTTCTATGAATTCGGATTTAATAGAACCGGAATGGTTTAGATTTGATCAATTCAATTTTACAAAGGTTGGACAAAATGTTTTTCTAACAATCTGATCCTGCCAAGACTGGATTGGTTATGAAATAGGGCATTTAGGAAACACATTTGAAATGTGAGGCATTTAGAAAGTTTTCTTTCAAAAGTAGGACATTTCTATAAAGAAAAACTTTGCCTTTTGTCATGATACTACTCTCTTCTTAAAACTATTCACTTTATTCGTTTTTAATTTATTTACTAATGATGCTTGGCGTACAGAATTTGGTGAATACCAAACTTCGACATTATATCATTCATCTAAAAAAAATTAAACACGTGAGAAGTATTTTGATAATTTTACGAAACTTGCCAAAATAATGTTGAATGATCTATTTACTGTGAGAAATAAAATTATTTTAATCATTTTGGCCACCAACAGTCGTTACAGACATGATATATATGTGAGACAAGAAGATAAATTCTGAGATATTGGTTTTAATAAATCGACGGTTGAAATTAAAGTCGAGTTTAATTAAATTAGGTGGTTGGATTTATAAAAAACATGAGGCGATTAGATTTGACGGCATTATAATTAATAAACGATCGAAATTGTGTTAATCATACTCCTAAAAATTTACCCGAGCAACAAGGTTGAGATCAAGGAATATATTTTTACGTACAAACCCTTAAAGTTGAACAATATTCAAAGAGAGCCCTGTTCATGGTGTACTGTATTCTAATCTCGTCTTTGTTGCTTCTTTCTTTATCTCTCACTTCCATCAATTCATGCCATTTTCACCATATCTTCAATCTCTCTGCTTCCGCTCGATCTATAGTCGACTTCTTTACCCGAAGATCGGACGCTTTAATAAATAGTCTTGGTCATGGAAATGGGTTCTAGCCCGAGGACTGTTGAGGAGATCTTCAAGGATTTCAGCAGCCGTCGTGCCGGAATCGTCCGTGCCTTGACTGACGGTAATTTTTAATTTCCGTTTACTTTTTTTAGTGTTTGTTGTTTTGGCGAAATGATATGCTTCTTCTTTTTTTGCAGATGTGGATGATTTTTATGGCCTCTGTGATCCTGGTAATTTTTTATATTCTCGGATAAATTGTTAAATTAATAAAAGGTACTTATGATAATTTAGTGGTGTTTTTGTTGAATTGCCTTTTTTGATGCCTGCAAGTCATTAAAGCTCATTAGTTTGTTTTAATTGTTGCCCGCTTGTGCCATTTTATCTAACCTTTAATTAATATGTATGAGGAAGACATAGGTCAAGAATTGTGAATGTATAGACATACTGTTGATGGAAACTGATTTTAAAAAGTTGTAAAATTTCTTTTAAGTGTTTCTATAACTTTTTTCCAGAGAAAGAGAATTTGTGTCTCTATGGGCAAATGATACTTGGGAAGTAACACTTCCAGCTGAGGAAGTACCCCCTGAGCTTCCTGAGCCAGCTTTGGGAATTAACTTTGCAAGAGACGGGATGAATCGCAAAGACTGGCTGTCTTTGGTTGCTGTGCATAGTGACTCCTGGTTGCTTTCTGTAGCTTTTTACTTTGGTGCTCGTCTTAATCGCAATGACAGGTATTTATATGAACTCGTGGTATGACATCTGAGTTTTCACTAATACTTTAGTCGTTCGTCCAATTCTTATCGTGTTAATACTAGAGTTATGCTACTCATGAGTCATGACAATGTTCAAGCTAAAACTTTAGAACACTCAGCCTAATCTGATACTAATCTTTAGCTTTAGAAAATGAGACTGGCTTCTATGATATATATCGATCTCTTAGTTTTAAAGATGGACAATGTATTTCTGAATAAAAAACTATCAACCAGGCTATTTTTTGGGATTGAAACTGGTTTCACTTTGGAGTCGAAGTCAATGCCGAAAAGTTCATTGCTTTACTATGCCTGAATCCCCAGCTAGGTCACACTCACACTCACTTGAACTTATGTTTTGGCTCGTTTTTATACAATAAACTCTACTCATTTGTTTAAGTCGCGTTTACATAACCATAAAGGATTGACAAAAACATTGAGCAAAAGAGCCGAGGATGGTATTTTCTGTAGTGGGTATCGAGTATTATGCTGCTCTGGAATATATTTGCAGTTCAAATGGTAGGTTCTAAAAATTGAGTAATTTATGTGATGCCATGTTCGAGAAAGGTCACACTGCAAATTACAGTGTTTCCCCTTAGGATGACATTGGGTATAAAAGGTAACACAATTGTTACTTTAATGATTTTGTCGCAGGGCTCATAATTTTGAAATTCCTCTGCCATTGTCAATTGCATTATATATGAGTTGGCAATAATTATCATCTCAGATTCTGTTTTTACTAAGAATAAAGAACTCAGCTGTGGAATTTTTTGTTTTGGCTTACTCTGAAACTGCTACTTTTCAAATTTCAGGAAGCGTCTATTTGCTTTGATGAATGATTTACCCACCCTTTTTGAGATTGTAACAGAGAGGAAGCCAGCAAAAGATAAGCCCACTACAGATAGTGGAAGCAAATCTCGGGTTGCCGGCACTAAGGTAACAATTTTATTCTCGCATGAGCCATATCTTTCCATTCACTCTTCAAATATCAAAAGGTTAGAATGTTTGTCCTTTATCATGTCATACATAATAAGTGAAAATCCTTTTATTGTCAAAATGTAATTGATTAGTTTGCTTGGTTTTCTCATTCATTAGTCGATCTTTTTGAATTATGTGTGCAGCGAACAAGTGATGGACTAGTTAAGAGCACCCCAAAGGTGATGGATGAAAGCTTTGAAGAAGATGACGATGAACACAGTGAGACCCTGTGCGGCACCTGTGGTGGAAATTACAATTCCGATGAGTTCTGGATTGGCTGCGACATATGCGAAAGGTGGTACCATGGGAAGTGCGTCAAGATAACTCCAGCTAAAGCTGAGGGAATCAAGCAATACAAGTGCCCCGCTTGCATGAAAAGAAACAGGCAGTAACTTATCGACAGACAGCCACTCGAATCTGGCAGTAACGGTTGTAGCTCAGTATATCACAACAGTCTAGGAGGCGGTATATTATAATCACTATCTGCACATCGTGACAAAACCAATTTGTTTATGCTGTGTTCGTTTCCCGTTCACACCAAACTGTAATGACTAAACTGAGGTTTCAACTTGTTCAATATTTTATGTTCATCTATTAAAATTATAAGAGCATGCTTGCATACAATTTCAGTCAGTATTGGGCACATAGAATTTATGCACAACAATGCGAGAGATGGATGACGATAGCAGCGGTCCGTGGCGCGACATTGCGAATTACAAATGGGAGAAAAGGATGGCGATCGGAAGAAGCCTAGGAATGGGGTATTATGGTCTGGTCAAAATTGTAAATATATAATTCAAAAGGTCTATATAGAGTAGTAGAATACATATGGTTTGAGTAGAAAGTAGGGTAGCAAATGGGCTTGTAATTGGAGGAGAGAAATTTTCTGGTGCGGGTTTCATCACAAAGAAAGTTTGGTCTCTGGTGTGATTTGAGTAGAAATTTTCTGAGTTTGTAACAGTGATTGATCAATAGAAGGGAAAAGTTTGTTGAGATTAGACCTAATGATCCAGAAAATTTGTGTCCTCTTTTTTTTGTACTTGTTTCTTCAACTATGCCCGATCTGTGTCCTTCTTGTGCACTGCCACACTCTACAAAATGGATGGATGGTAAACCGATTACCATAAATGGATTCAATAGATGTCGGATTAATGGATAATCCGTTTATCCTTTTACCATCCGTTTATCATCCAACCCGTTTACCATTCGTTTATCATCCAACCGTTATTTATCTATTTATCATCTGTTTATCCATTTATCACTTATTTTAATCGGACGGTAGGTGAATGGTAAATATATTGTAAACAGATGGTAAATGGATGTAAATGGACTGTAAACAGATGGTTAACGGATTGCGATCCATCTGTTTCATCCATTTATTAAACAGATGGTAAACGGATATGGATGACTTTATTCGAAAACTAAATATAAGATAAACAAACTAATTTAAATCGATGGTTGACACACGATAAACGGATACAGATAAACGCAAAAGTCCTCTCAGATCCCGAAACTTATAAAAAAAATCTATCCACATGCTACCAAAACTCGAATTATTTTCATATCTACCCTTCTTTAAACTTTTAATTCCTCATTTACTTCACCTAAAGTTTTTCTCAACCGTCCATCTCATTCACAAAATGACTTATGTGTTATATGACGCTACCGTATGTAACATTCTACTACTTCAAACTCAAATGAATGACTTGCAAACTACACCTTTACAAATACTGAACTCCTTTCAGTTATGCATCAGATCAGCAATCCCAACTGACCTCTTATCCCTCACGTAAACGGTATACACAATGAAGTATACAACGATACATCTTATACTCTTGACGGAGCGTATTTATACAATCCATCAAAATGCAAAATCTCATCATTTAAATATATTTTCACGTTTTATGAGTGATTCATGTTATGAATGTATCAAGACTACTTTGGAACTATAATGTATACATGAATGTAATTTCAAGATAAAATGCAAAGTCTGGCGGTGTAGCTGTTGTGTTATTTATTCAAGCTATTAAATAAATTCACATAATTTGTACATGAATACTAAGAAGCAACTCCTTGTTGATAGATAATTTTATTCATTTTTAATACAAAAACAATCCAAACTCCTCTTAGCAATTTAGTAAAACAAATATTTGACATAAATTGCTCTCTTTTTGGTTCGATCCTAATTGTCTATTTCTAATTTTTAAGAAGTTCTAAATTTAAGTTTGAAGCGTTCAACGATGTGCACGTTAAATTTTGGCACCGTTGCCGGGGACAGCGAAATCTAGGATATAGTTTTTTTTTATTGTAATTTTTCTGCATTTTACTAATTTAGATCATGTCTAATGTAGGAATTGTATATGTCGGTGATAGCCAAATTGGTTGAGAAAATCAGGAAGACAACAATAGGCGATCAAGAGATTTATATGGACGGGGAGCAATAATGAAGGATCTCTCCATCCTAATGATTTGTGAGCAACCATGGAGCATTAATCCCAACCTCGAAGACGATAATCTTGAACTTACGACTTGGCGGATTATCATGAGAAATTACAATGCAACCATGATGAGGTGGTGAGCTTCAACATTTACGACTTGGCGAACACCATCAAGGTTCATATAATTGATTGAAGTCATTGTCGAATATTTACCCAGGCAAAGGTGAACCACCACCGGCGATAAATGAGATGAGGATTATAATTATGGTGAATGAACATTTAAGTGTGGAGTGTCAAGATAAAAGTATCCTTTCTAATGCAACGCTGGTGGACAAACAAGAACGATATGTGTCAACAGCTAGTTGATTCCGCAGAATGCCAAGAAGTTAACGGGATTGATAAATCAATAACTAGTTTGATTTCACAGAATGCCAAGAAATTGAGAAGGAAGATTCTTTGGTTTTAAAAGAAATACCTAAAACTTGACAGAAAAGACAAAATCCTAATTTTTTCATTCAAAATACGAAAGTTGTCTGCCAAAACAATGAAAATAAGTTTATATGGGAAACAACATGAAACCCTAAAAAAATAAACTCTAACTAATTAAGTCGCCCAAAGCCCATTTAATTGGGTCGCATCATTCTCTTCGGGGCAGAAAAGGATTCGTCCTCGCATCAAAATTCGATAATTAGATGAATACTAATCATGAACTTCAAATCTCATTCCATGACGCATCTGATCTGCATGTGCTAAGAGAAGCCGAATCCTAAGTTTACTCATCACCAACACAATTCGCAACGCAAATATGAAAAAGTAACATAGATACCTTCATCGATAAAAAAGGAGCAAACTTTCTTGTCAGGAGTGCAAGCAGAATTTGAAGTGTTCGTGTGTAAATAATTTTCCTCACGGGTCAAAATAATAGGTCGTAACAGTAGAACAATACTAATATTTTATGTTAGATACTCTTCAACCTCTTTTTTAACATCACAGTAATCATCATAAATAGGATCATGAATACCACATCATTGTAAGCATCGTAAAGAGGGATACCTGAAATTAGAGCAATATCAACTTTGTTATCACCAAAATCATCATCTATGAGTTCTCCGAAACAGGAAGCAATATCGCTCTCAACGTCCTAATAATCCAAATTATCATCACACTCATCATATATAGATTCTTTGAAATTGGAAACAAAATTACTATCATCGTAATGGTCATCATCATCATGTCTCCCAAGAGGTCATACAATTGGTGTTGCACATATCTTCTTTGTCTCTGCAAAATATCAACTTTTGTCCACCACTCTGCATTTTTTTTGGGTTGCTACCTCGGTGACTGCTCTTTTTTTTTGCTCGAGGTGACATAATTGCAGGATTGGATGGAAACTAATACCAATATGATGTAGCGCAGGTGGGCAAACAGGAATAATAGGTGTCAACAACTCGTTGATTCCGCCGAATGCCAAGAAGTTGACAGGATAGATAAATCAATAACTCGTTGATTCCGCATAATGCCGAGAAATTGAGAAGCAAGATTCGTTGATTTCAAAGAAAATTCCAAAAACTTGATAGAAAAGGGAAAACCAATTTTTTTATTCAATATAAAAAAGTTGTCTGATAATATAAAATCCCAAAACAAAATAAATTTTAACTAAATTAAATGGTCCAAAGTCCATTTAATTGGGCCGCATACCAATATGATGTAGCGCGGGTGGAAAAACATGAATGATATGTATAGACAGCTCGTTGATTTCGCAGAATGCCGAGAAGTTGATGGGATAGATAAATCAATAACTCGTTGATTATGTAGAATGCCTTGAAATTGAGAAGAAAAATTTGTTGATTTCAAAAGAAATACCAAAAACTTGGTAGAAAAGGAAAAATTCAAATTTTTTCATTCACCAAAATCCTGTTTGATAAAACAATGAAAATAAGTTTAAACAGAAAAAAAACATAAACCCTAAAAAATCCTAACTAAATTAAGTGGCCAAAAGCCCACTTAATTGGCCCACATCACTTTCCCGAACCAAATATTCAAAATTAACGAAGTGCCATCGATGCAATGACCTTAAACAAATGCAATTACTAGAGGTAACCCAGGTTAATTAATTAGTTATTTTAAAGCACTGTCACATGTATTTTATTTTACTTTATTTTTAGTCATGTACGTGTCCCATCTTGATGTTCGAGTTGTACCGTGGAGACACGATTTAGTTCAAATGTGAGGTGAGAGAGTTAATTTGCCGCATCAACAAATTTTAGTTATTACTATGCATTTCGTCAGTTTATGAGCACATTTAAATATTTTAGCATGACTTGTTGAGTAAGAAGTATGTCGCATGTTGTGATTGACTGCTTGATTTTAAAAGATATTTTGATGTTTATGTTTCACATATTTCTGAAAATTTATTGTGTCGGTGATTTGATTTATATGGGCTTCCGAGTTTAATTGTTTCTGAATATGAAGTTGATAGAATATGTCTTAGAGGGACATTTATGGATATTAGGAAAAATATTATAACACGTTGAATTTGTGGAAATGAGGACACTAAGTTGCTAAATAAAATTTCATTTCTTACAAATGTCGAGGGTTAAGAAGGTAAGTTCCCCCTGAAAGCATTAGAAAAATAAAAAATCGGACTTCTTACTAATGTCAAGGATTAGGAAGGTACGTTCTCCCTTGAAAGCATCTGTAGAAATGTAAAAAATCCAACTTAGGTCTATCACGCGACGGCTAAAGTTCAACGCTCACAATTATTATTATATTTAGTCGGAGAATGACATTAAGAGTCTAAAAGAAATATCTCCTAGTCGTTCAATGGAATACAGACTCAAAGGTAACGTGTATCATTGCATTCTCTTGTTAATCATTTTAAAATAGAATGTGAGCATGAATTGATAAAATAATTAGAGTAAATATCATGATTAAATTTGGTGTTTTGTCTATGATATTAATGATTTCAATTTATTTGCATGTCTTGAACTTGTTATTGTTAAGACGTATGTATACGAATCATCAAACCATAAAAAATCATAATTTAAATATATTTTTCATGTATTATTTAACGTTTTGTGAGTGATTCATATTATATATGTATCAAGACTACTTTGCCACTATAATGTATAAATGGATGCAATTGCAGGACATTTGGAATAAGCAAGAATCAAAAGTGCAATCAAAAAGAAGAAAAATCTGAATTTTTTATTCCCGAGAAGGGTATTTGTTTATGAACGTGGAATGTATTGAATTTTTAATAGTTCTTACACTTCGCGGCCAAAATTATTTTTTTGGGGACTCGTTGATCCACTTTGCATCCGTTGATTGCATTTCATCAATGA
>QZGG01004858.1:0-10361 GCA_006409495.1 Sedum album
TGGAGGATATTGGAAAGATTCCTCAGATCAAAACGGCTATTAAGAATGCTATTTTTTAAAATAGCTATATTTATAGTCATGTTGGAGTTTTGAACCTTATGAGGAAGTTTACAAAGCAAAGAGAATTGTTAAGGCCGGCGATCACTAGGTTTGCCACAATTTTATTACTTTCAAATCTCTTCATGATCAGAAAAGTAATTTAAGGCATATGTTCACTTCGGGTGACTGGGAAAACTCCAAGTGGGCTAAAGAAATTGGTGGAAAGACATGTCAAAAGATTGTTCTCATGGATAGTTTTTGGAAGACTATTCTTTTTGCACTTAAATTAGTGTGTCCTTTGGTTCATGTGCTTCGAACTGTTGATAGTGACAAACCTTCTATGGGTTATATTTATGGTGCTATTGACGGGCAAAGGCTACTATTTTAAAGGGGTTCAATGGTCAAGAAAAAAAATGTAAAAAGGCTCTCAATATCATTGACAAGAGATGGGAATGTCAACTTCACCACCCTTTGCACGCAGCTGGTTATTTTCTTAATCCTAAAATATTTTATGATGACCCTAATGGAGTTTATGGGAATGAGAAGATCATGGAGGGTTTTTATGATTGCTTGGAAAGATTGTTGCGAACTCGAGAAGAGCAAGATGATGTGCAAAATGAAATGCCTAAGTACATAAATAAAGGACTTTTTGGTAGACCTATAGCTGTTCGAGCTTTGGACACAAAATCTCCTGGTATGTTAAAGTTACTTGTTCTTTATAAATCAATATTTTTAGGTAGTCGTTTACTTATTCTAATTTTATCAACCTTTTTATTTAAAGCTGAGTGGTGGAAGGCATATGGTTCAGTGACTCCAAAATTGCAAAAATTTTGCTATTTCTATTTTGAGTCTCACTTGCACTGCTACTGGATGTAAAGGAATTGGAGTGTTTTTCAACAGGTAAAATCTTGTTCGAATTAATTTATACTATAATTTAATACTAATGAGTTAATTTATTTTTAATGTTTTGGTTACAGCTACATACAAAAAGAAGAAATCGAGTCAAACAAGCTAAGTTGAATGATTTAGTTTATGTCAAATACAATATGGCGTTGCTTCGTCGTCACAACTATCAAGATAGAGTTGATCCTATATTGTTGAGTGAAGTTGATGATTCAAATGAGTGGTTGACCGGAAGAATGGAAGACGATAATAATGATGACTTTGTGTTTGAAAATGATATTTTAACTTGGAGAATGGTGGAGGAAGCTAGTGGAGCAAGTGAGCCTCGCTATTATAGTAGGTCAAAGACTTCGCAAGCTAAAGATAAAGGAAAAGCTCCAATGATTGAAATTGAAGAAGAAGAAGAAGAATTTGAAGAAGATGAAGAGAACAAGGAAGACAATATGACGTTTGGAGATGATTTGCTATATGAGTACGATGGTGTTGATTCGGATTCGGATTCAAATTAGAGAGTTGTTGGTCATTATTAATGAATTCTTAATGTTTTGTTTTTGAACAAGTTTTAAAAACATCTGAATTTAAAAAGTTAATGATTTTATGAGTTACA
Source organism: Sedum album (assembly GCA_006409495.1). NCBI lineage: Eukaryota > Viridiplantae > Streptophyta > Magnoliopsida > Saxifragales > Crassulaceae > Sedum > Sedum album. The sequence continues at coordinate 1,550 of QZGG01004858.1, forward strand.
TAAAGTGCAGGTATTGAAAGTAATGTTGTTCCGAAAAGCGTTCGCTTTTCGCTCATCGCTTCTCGCTTATGACCTCATTCGCATTTTGTCGCTTTTCGCCTTTTGAAACACTGCTGCAAAATAGTGTATTATAATAGTGGTTTTTTACAATTGACCCTATTATTTAGTTCATTATAAATATATATATATATATGGAATGTATCATGTAAATCCATCTGTTTTAGTGGACTCGTGGATTCCCTTTTGCATCCATCGATTGCATTTTTTCAATGCACATGCTTTGCACATAACAAGTGCTATGAAGTGGCGCAATCTGATGCTTTGAAAAATGCAATCAATGGATGCAAAGAGGATTCACGAATCCACCATAAATCTGCATGATACATTCACTATATATATACTAGTATTAATGCACAGAATAGTCTTGTAGACATTAAAAATTTAAGTGTCAAAATAAAATTAAAAATGATTATTTTGAATTAATAACAAATTTTAATTCAATTTAATTGTTTTGGGCCGATCCGATAAATAGAGTGGATCTTTGGGCTTTTAAAGGATTTTGGGATACAAGTCAAGCCCACTAATCAAGCCCACATCATTAAAGCCCAATCTGGGAACTTTCCCTATAAATAGAACACTCTTCATTCATTTGGAGGGGACTGAAGAAAATTCATAACAACACTTCTCTGAGAAATCTTAGCTAGTTGCAGTCATCAAGTACACACAACGTACCGCCTGCTACAGCTACTCAAAGAAGTAAAACGTACAAGTGAGATCAAGTCATCGCGACCCTTGCTTGGACATCAAAAACAAAACAAACACTCTTGTTTACTACGCAGTAGAATCAGAGGATTGTTAGAGATTGTACACGAACTTTCTGAAATCAATAAAATTGACATTTGTTCCCTTTATTTTGTTTTACACAAAATATTGAGCCTACAAATTCTGGTGAACCCGACGTGAAAATCTCTACCTCTCATCTCTGCTACGTGGTAATCAAGTTGGTACTACAACATGTCTTCTCAACAAACTAGTCCCATCACTCCCAAGCAAACATACGCTGCTGTTTTGCAGAAGTCACCAAACACTGCTACTTTTGCTAACGCTATCTCTGTTGACATACCGCCTGTTGGTGTTTGCACAAGGGGTATGGCAAGGAAGGTTGCTGTCAACGCAGCAGCTGCAAGCTTACGCGCTGCTGTAGTGCCAACTAGGGCACGCAAGTACTCTGCTGCTTCCATTGCTGCCGCTGCTGCAGCTGTGATAGCTTCCAACTCCCCTAAGCACAAGGAGAATGAAGTTATTAAGACTACTGCTACATCACCTCCTAAGATCATGTCTGTTTTACCAAAGAAGAATGAAGTTGTTGAGCATAACATTGCAACTGTCATGACAATAGAGGCTAAAACTTTTGAGGAACAGATGTTGGAAATGAGAAGACTCTTAGAGCAAGTTATGCTAGACAATGAGGAGAAATGTAAGCAAATTGTGGACCTTCAAAAGGAGGTAATCGGGGAACTTTCCCTATAATTAGAACACTTTTCATTCATTTGGAGGGGACTGAAGAAAATTGATAACAACACTTCTCTGAGAAATCTTAGCTAGTTGCAGTCATCAAGTACACACAACGTACCACCTGCTTCAGCTACTCAAAGAAGTAAAACGTACAAGTGAGATCAAGTCATCGCGACCCTTGCTTGGACATCAAAAACAAAACAAACACTCTTGTTTACTATGCAGTAGAATCAGAGGATTGTTAGAGATTGTACATGAACTTTCTGAAATCAATAAAATTGACATTTGTTCCCTTTATTTTGTTTTACACAAAATATTGAGCCTACAAGTCTGTGCTACTTTATTTATTTATTTACATTAAAACATATACTTGTGAATGATATTTTTAAGTTAATATATAATAAAATATTTCGATTTATGGCATAGGAAGTATATAGTAATAATAGCAGGGGTATAATGGGAAGAGGAAATGTGGATTCATTTTGTAACCGTCAATACCACCCTTCCCATTTTATATATAGTATAGATATACACGTATATATACAAAACATACTAGTGTTTATTAACTTCCCAATCAATAAAGGGTTGATATTGGGTTTGGCTTAGTCTGACACATGAATATGATTTATGATCGGAATGAACCAAAGTAAAAAAAATTAGACCCAGGTAGGGCTTTTATTTTCTGTTTGGGCTTTTATATTCTGTTAGGGAGAGGTTGTATCATGTGGATCCATCCAATTTGGTGGACTCGTAAATCCCCTCTTGCATCCGTTGATTGTATTTTTTGGATGCACCAGATTGCGCCACGTATGTGCATTTGTCATGTGCAAACACGTGCAAGTCACGTGCTTCATTAATGCGTTGGCACAATCTAGTGCGTCCCAAAAAAGCAATCAACGGGGTACAAGAGGAAATCCACGAGTCTACTAAATTGAGAGAATCCACATTGCCACATTTCCCTATTAGGGATTCTATGCAATTGGCGACACAAACTCTTTAGTTTCAATTGGTCAAGTGCATGTGGAAAAATATGTAAATTTAATTTAGTAAAATGTTTGCAAGCAATAAACTCTAAGATGAAACTTAAAACTCTAATGAGCAAGCAAAAGTTTACTAGTTAATGTAAGAAAATTATTATTAATTAGAAAATAAAAGAAACCCTCCAAATGTTCATTTAATAAGTTATAAAAAATAAAAAATAAAAAAAAGATTTATGTTTGCAATTTAATACAAGAACCAGATATATGCGGAAAATAGCGAAACATTCAATAGTTGATTAATAGTATAATTAAGGGTTAATTACAGATGACCACCCGCATAATATGCCATATTCCACGCCACCACCCTTATATTGTAATATTACATTCGACCACCTTTATAACTAAAAACTTTCCAAACAACCACCTATCACTAACGGCAGTTAACGGAGAGGTGGTTAAATGGAAACAAAATTGATTATAAAGGTGGCGAAGTGGAAACATATTTATTATAGAGGTGATGTATTGTAATAAAAATACTATTATTATATTAAAAAATTAATATATTTAACGGTAACGGTGACAGTACAGTGCGTGGGTGGTTGATTGCAAATTTTATACTTATAAGGGTGGTGGAATGTATTATTACAATATAGGGGTGGTTTGATGGAATATAGCATATTATACGGGTGGTTATCCGTAATTAACCCTATAATTAAAGCATCTAAATCATTCACATGCCCACAAAATGGAATAAGTTAGATCCCTGGAAAGTTAGGTTATTTCAATTTGAAGAATCATTTACTAAAGAGTACCCAAAAGTAGTATACTGGACTAGAAGATAAGGCATGACCCTGGTCCTTCTACGTCTAATGAAGGCACTTAGGACACATATGTGTATGATTGGTGAAAGCAGCTCCACAGTTGTAACAGAAGGTGAAATTGCACCTATTGTTGATTCAGAACAAAAGAGTTAGGAGTAAGTTTGTACAACATTCGAACAAAGAATCAGCCAATTCCGAGTAATAAATAGTTGAGAACTAAAGTGAGTCCTGTCCCAAGAAAATACTAAGCATATCTGAAATAGTTTAGTTGTGAGCTATTAAATAAGCATATGCAGCTTCAACGGTCCATATCCATAATCCACTTATCTATAACTTCCTTAGTAGGACCAATGCAGTGATAATAATATTCTTAAGTCAGCAGGTTCCACAAATAATCAATTTTTTCAAATTCTTTTCGAAAATTACTTGCCTAACAAAAGATAATAAAATAAAAAAGAGGAAAAACTCGAAACAGACCTGCATTTCATGTACATGCAACCTAGGGACTTCTCCACAAAAATCTTGCATTTAGGACACCTCCTCCACTTCTTATCCTTAGCAAGGTTAATCAACAAAATATCCTCCCTTTCATTTTCACCCTTATCCAATTTCTGATACTCCGAGCATCCATCCCAAAATGCCAACTACTCTTACACTGCGCGCAAAACAATCTATAACAATGAGGGCATTCCGACTCAGTTATACCACTTCCGTCATTAATCAACAATGCCGAACAATCCTTAAAAGGACAATAAAATTTCTCAGCGCCAGCAATCAGCGACTCGCAAAGCACATTACCCCACCGCTCAAAGACATCCGATGGTAGAATCTCTTGACAATAATACGGCTCAAGTAACCCATGACAAGCTGGCGAAGGACATGTAATGTGAGTAACACTGTCTTGGAGCTTCGCAGCAACATAACTAGACATACATTCTTTACAGTAAGCATGAGCACATCCTTTGACGCTAAAAGACTCAGTCAACGGCTTTGGATCGAAGCAGATCTGGCAAACGAATGGCTTCGATTTCAGAGAAGAAGTTCTAGGGTTTGAAGAGGACTGGCCTATTTCGATAACCGGAACGGAGCTACGGCGGCGGCGTTTAAGGGAGGTTGATGGAGTGAAGAAGAAGTTAACATCGTCGTCGGCGGTGAGGTCGATGATGAAAGGTGGTGATGAGGTGGTGGCTTGGTTTAGGGTTCGGTCGTCGTTGTAGAAGTCGACGGAGATGGAGTCGGATTTGGTGCGGCCTCTGGAGGTGAGGATCGGTTTGGATTCCAAGTCGATGATTTCTACGGTTTTAGTCGACATTCGATGATCACGCGTCTACGCTTGGCTTCTGATGATGAAGTGAGTCGTCTCGAAATTAGGTTCATAAATTTTTCACCGTACATTTTTTCTTATTCTTTTTTTATTTTATTTTGAACATTCGAATTGGCTTTCATTTGGAATGCACAAAAATGACCCGGATCGGGAATCCGGATCGAACCGGACTGAATTTTCTTGGGTCTGGCCAAGACCGGACCGGAATATTTTGGGTCAGGTCGTGAGTTTTAGAAATTTCTAGGTCACGATCCGGATCGGGACCGGATTTTTATTTTAAATTACACTAAAATGATACGGGTCGACCCGGATCGGGTCGGGACCGGACGGAATTTCACGGGTCGGGTCGGTCCTCGGGTCACCCATTGAATAAAACTCGGGTCATCGGGTCAACCCGGACCGAGTCATCGGGTTAACCCGGATGTGCATCCCTAGCTTTCATCATGAATAATGCCTCTATCTGTCTCAAAATAAGTTTTTACTTTTATAATTGAACATTTGAGTCAAGTTAAGAACGACATGTAAATAATACAGGATTTGAGACCAGTTTCGATTGATGATTACTAACAATTCAACATATGAGCTTTTGTGAATTTTGTTGCACGTGGAAGGTTCTAGGAGGACATGTATATTTTGGTAAGACGGAAAGACTTGTTCTCAATCGTTGATTTTTATCAATCTAACTGTTGATATTACTAATCGTCAATCACTAGTCGTCCGTATTTTTGCAAATCCAACCGTCCAGTTAATTGAAAACCAACTTTAATGTCAAACGTCGAACTAATCAAATCAACGGTCTAGATTATGTCCTTATGTCTTTCAAAATTTATATGTCTCTCTAGATCTTATGTTGCACACTTGCACCCGAATAATCCTCATTTAAAGTTCGAAACAATTCAGATTCGAAATTCTTTGGAAAGCTTGATTGTAATGTTTGAATAAATTATTAATTACATGTTGCAATAATACATATATTCTATTTAAGGATAAAATCTAAACTGTGGGAGCTAGATAGTCGTTGACACACTGATGGAAAAGTGATTAAAGATTGTCACTCGTGGCCTACATTCTCTTGTATTGATTTTTGAATATCTTTTGTCAACTTGCATAAACTGGAGCAGGTTATGAACACATTTGACCCGCTTGTGGTACATTCTGCTCGTATCCTTTTTGTGATACTGTTTGGTTTTTAAATAACACATTTTTGATTCATCTCGAACCGATCGAGAGCTTGAAGATGACATTCTTCTTTGATCATGTAATCAAAATCTGATTCTAGTTACAAATAACATTATCAAAATAATGTAATAAATGTCAAAACTCTGTTTGAAACTTGCTTATACAAATAAAATAATACCTAATTGAATACAGTAACACCTAACTCACTTAAAATCAACATCAAAACCTTGAATTCTAGATTACGAATCTCAAATTATATACATACTCATTTTGCATAACCCTATTAAAGGAAAATCCATGCTTCTTTATATTACTTATACATAACTAATAGAGTATAAAATTTTACATCATCAAAGAGTATCATCTCATTTAGGGTCGGCAATGGACACAGTCGGGTCGACCTGACCCTAATAAGGGCACAGCAGGGTGGGCTTGTCGGGGTTTTAGCACGCCCTATAAAAATCTCGGGGCAGGATCGGGTCAATTAATTTAATGTATTAGTAAATTTGTAACTTGTATTGCAAAAAATTTATTAAATACATTACAGTTTGACTATTTTTTATATATAAAAGAATATTTGGGTCAGGGCAGGGGCTTTTTTATGTTAAGGTTGAGCCAGTGCAGGATCAGGGCAGGGTCAAAGGGCCGAGTCAGGGCTTTTTTATGTCGACTCTTACCTTGCTCTAAAGCTTAAGGGCAGGGCCGAAACAGGGTCAACTTAAGGGACGGGTTGGGCTCATGGCCAGGTAGGGTCAGGGCGCCCTTAGGGCTTTTTGACCCTAGGGTCAAATGATGATACCTAATCTCAATGGAGATGCTCTATATGGGTGGTAGAGTTGAGTTCTAAATAGATATTAAATATATGTGAAATGGAAGGACCAAATCTCAGCCGTTGATTTTGATAATCCGACGGTTGAAATTAAAGTTGCATTTTATTAAAAGGACGATTGAATTTGCAAAAACCCTAACAGTTGAGTTTGACAGTTTTATTTAGGATGAAATCTCATCCGTTGGATTATTAATAATCAACGACCGAGATCATGTACTACGGTCTTAAATATATTTAGATGTCCTTCTTGAACTTTACTCATGGGTGGTAATATCTATTCTATATATAAAGCGCAAAGCCCCTTATTGTCAGTTACTTTTGAAGCCACTTTTCGATTTCCTAAAATACCCCTATGTTTATCCATAATTACTATATCATATTCTATTTTGTTCCTTTGATTATAATATATAATATAAAACTTACATAAACAGATTTTTCTGTGCAAAACTACTAGTACAAATTAATCTCTTACAATTATAGGTGATTTTCAATCTATTAAATATTGAAATTTATCCACAAAATCAATTTCCCAATCTAATTTTAGATCCTTCCTACATCTCCTACGATCTTTCCGTCCAGATTGCGACACCTAATTTTTCTAAAACTCCCCTCATCATCCTACATATGCCATTTTTAAGAAAAATGTCTCACTAACTACCGAAATGACTATAATAACCTTGCACTTAAGTTCGATGCACTAATCTTCCAAAAATATTTTGTCATATCATCCATCAAATTTATTTGACACGTGATGCAATTCTAGATTTCGGTACACACTGAATTTCGTTGTGCCAAACATCACTCCTTTTCTAATCTCAGATGTGTTATTCGTGTACTACTTTGTACATTATCGTGAACGTGTACTACTACTATCTCCTCATTTCTAAAGAGTAAAGCTGAAGTCATTAAAATTTATTCTATAAACCAAAAGCCAAAACCAATGTGCTGAAAATGTTTAGTGATAACAACTGCCACTCACCCACTCCCAACACTTAACATCAACTCAACTGACTACAAAAGCTCAAATATCTTCACTGACAACATCAACACCATCTCTGATTAACCAAACCGATCATCATGTTGATAGACAGATCAGCACCCATTATACACATGCTATCCAAGTTCCTAATCCCGAGCTCAAAATCCAAACTTGACCACTCCCAGATCCCTAAATCTGCCATCCGGTACGATATGGGTCAAGGTGGTGTTGGACTGGGAATCTTCGCAGCCCTTGAAAGAAGTGGGTCTGTTTCTGGATCTGCTAAATCTGCAACTAATCAAACTGCAGTTACAAGGGTTTACTGTGATGAGAGAGTGGCGGTGAGAAAGTGTACAGAAGATGTTGATCAGATGATGAAAAAGAAAAGATGTATTTTTAGTTTGAGAGTTGAGGATGTTTTTGAGGACTTTCCTGGGCCTGATTTTTTGAGTTGTTGCAATTTGTGTAGGAAGAAACTCTTTGGCAAGGACATCTACATGTACAGGTAACTTGTATGTCAATTAAATTTTCACAAATTGAACTTCAAATGTAACTTTAGAGCTTGTTGTAGTTGCTGAAAATAGCAGTAAATAACATATACTCAAATGAAGTTATTAATGGAATTGAAAACAACTTTAGATTGAATGCTATAAGAACAAATCTTATACTTGTCGTCCGAAAAGATAGTATAAAATGTATGGTCTTATGTTTAAGAGTTTCAGAGCTCATCTGTTGTGTTGGTGATTATTATGCAGAGGTGAGAAGGCTTTTTGTAGCGAGGAATGTAGGAAGGTGCAGATTGCAAAAGATGAAAGGAAGGACGTGTGTAGATCTTATGGTATTTCTGGATACGTAAACGTTGGTGCAAGAAGATCTTGTCCGGCTTCTGCCAGAGATCAGATGCTGTCAACTGGAATTTTTGCGATTTAGGGTATCTTTCTTTCGCAAGTACTTAACTGATGGTTTGGGATAACTGAGTTCAGGCATCAGTGGTTTTGTAATAACGATCACGATGCCTCTGGCAGATGATGTAAAGTTAATGTAGATATAAATCTTCTAATCACTGTCTTTGCTAGTGGAAGCACAAGTCATGCCTAGTTGTGATGCTCTTGGAAAAGTTAATAACATTACGTTAAATGTCGCCATAACACAAGCTCTCGAGAAATATATTCCAGTAAAACTGAC
>QZGG01004859.1:0-10389 GCA_006409495.1 Sedum album
ATATGGAAATTTAGGGGATGGGATTTGGAATTTCACCATCTCTATCATACTTCCAAACAATCCATTAACATCTCCACCACCATCGAATCCCAACGCCATTGAATCCCACCGCCGTCCATCGACACTTCTTTAACACTTCTCTTTTTTATTTTTAGTTTACTTTAAATTTAAAAAATTGAAAAAATATCAAAAACCATTGGTAACAGAAAGTTTAACAAAATGTAATATATAAAAAAAACTCGTGGACAAAATGCATGTTACTATTAATCAAACAATGAAAGAGAATACAACTAAAACAATATTTTAATAAATGTAAAATAGAGTGAAGTTCAATAATAATATTTTAATATATGCATTATCGTGAAGTATAAGTTAAATAATTGATAATCAATAATAAAATTATTTATGTATAAATTATCAAATTAATCTTTTGTATTGTTTTATACTCAACTGTCTATTTAATAAAAATAATTTATTTTTGTAACTTAATTAAAATAATTAGACATGAATGTGGAAAAGTAATGTTAAAAAATTCATTAATCTAGTTGTAATCACATATATTTAAATTCTAACCGTTATACTATGAAAATCACATAAGAAAACTTATGATTTTTCTAAAAATTAAGTAATTAAAATATAAGTTCAGAATTAGGAAACAGATGAATTTCCAAAAACAAAATTTGGAAATCAAGCCTGAGTTTTAAAGTATAAATACTCAAGTTATTGAGCAACACAAATTTGAGAAATGGCGAGAAAGTTTGATGTTGATGACGATTGGGAGATGATGAACTGCGCAGCGATACTCTTGGAGTTGCCGCAGTTGGTGTACATGTCTGAATTCAAAGATGCTTCGAAATCGAGTGGGCCCGTCTGGGGTTCCACCAAGAAAAGATCCGATTTTGATACTTTTCGGAAGCCGAGGACAATCGCTGGCTTCAAATGTTTCAGGACGGGACGATGGTCTTCTTCTTTGATGGCCCATTTCGGCGGCGGCGGCGCTTCTCGTAATTCCGTTGATAATATCGGCGGTGGTGTTGTTGTTGTGGCGGGAAAGAAGCGGAAAAGAACTGCTAACCCTTATTCGGACACGACAACAACATCGCAGATGGAAATCAAGAAACAGAGGACGACGTTGTTGAGAGTGAAATCCAAGGCTGGTGGATATCCTCGGACTGTTTTGACGGGAAAGAAAAGAAAGAACCCAGACATGATGACGACACCAACGTCAATGGAATTCAAGAAACAGAAAACTTGCTTGAAACTGAGATTCAAATTAAGCAGCTGTGGTAATGGAATGACGACTTGTGTTGTTGCGGATAAAGATAAAGATTCATCATCATTGTCATCTGGGTCTGGCGTTTCCAATGAATTCAATCTGCCTGAAAGCTGCTCTGCTTCTGTAGTTGTTTACAACAACAATCCTTATACTGATCCGCAGCTTTCATCTGTGATGAAGAAAGAGATGCCTTTGATTCCGGATCTTAACATTCCCATTATGATGGATTTCGAGGACCCAAATGTTGCTGATGTTCCAATGCAGACTAGCTGCCTTGGCCAGGGAAGATGATGAAACTCAATAAGAGAAAAAGGAGAGTTTGCTGTTTATTGATAGATTAACTTCATCATATGATTTGATTTCTTGATAGATTAATTTTTAGCTTTTATTTTGCTTGGTCTGCTTCATCAAGATCATATAGAGAGTAGTTGATGTACAAGTAAGTATATTTTGTAGAGCAATAGTCTCTAACTCATACACACTTCTTTACTTGTTGTTTATCTGATTTCAACTCACTAATAAAAGCTTTCTTTTCCTTATACATTTGACTTCCGCATCTTTATTTTTTGTATTTGTGCATTTATTTTGTCAAATATTGATACCTGAGTTTTGTTATAGTAAATGTAATCTTTTTATTCAACAATCCAACCAACAGTGCACTTTCAGCCTACTGTGGTGGTGCTACAGACACTGCTCTCACATTGTTTTTCTTGGATGAGAGATTTACGATGGGATGAATGTGCAGATTGTTTACGTTACGGAACAGATGGCATTATTTACGGAGAGAGACTTACGACAAGATGCAGCTCTGTCATTCTTCAATGTTTCCTTTCTGCCAAGCTGAAAATGAATAAACTGGCTGCAGTACACTAATTCACATCTGATCATCAGTTCAAGCTAAGTGAAAGCTGAAATCAATAATCATTTCTTCCTAGCGGTCAGCCATTCGGTCTCTGGTCTCAGAGGTTGGTGGTTCAAGCCCTCCTGAGTGCATATCCGCCTTGAGTATGGGGTTTGTCCATTCCTTGAGCGATGAAGTAGTAATAAATTTAAAATTAAAAAAAATTATATGACAAATTTTATCATAAGGCTTACAGCATAAAATGAACATCATAACTCCACTACTTGTAGGATGTTTTTATAAGCTAAAGCCCTTGTATCTTTTCTTGTTTAAAAGGATAACATTTCACACTAATTTTTAAAGAGACCAACATCAAAGCTAAATTAGCTATCCACTGTTCAGAAAGCTCACCGTTTGAAAGCTGTAAAAGCAATCTGTTCGAATGAACTGCTTCTCAAATGTCATTTGGTTGAATCCTTGACCAGCATGTTCTGCAATATCTGAAATGCATGGTAACTATGATCAGCTACCTATACTATAACTGACGGATCTGCACATTTGTAGAGCATTTGTACATTCCCAGTCTCCCTATATTTTTTCCTGTTTACCTCTCCATTCTCCTGATGGAGACATACTTAGAGAGCTCTTTAGTGAAGAAGCAGACCAGTTTACACAAAGTGTGTTCGTACTTTTGAGTGTATCATCTGTATAGAAAAAATTGTTAGGAGAAATGAGGCAGCATTCTCCTCCTTAACTAAGAAATACATAGCACCGATAGTAGATTAGTCTGGACTTCAACTTATGGGCATCTCCATCAGTGACTTATCTAGTGGAATTTATCTAGTGGAATTTTGCTGTTATAATTAGAAAGTAATAATATTTGCAAAGAATTTAAAATTTCATGTATGAATCAAGCATGTGTTATTTTATAGAAGAGTTTGGGGTTTGTCCAGTATTCGAGCTATATAGGAATATAAAAAAGTATAGCGAAATCAAAATTTCAGAAATTCATGAAGTTATTGTAAATGACTATAAAGAGCAAGCATGACTGAGCAATTAGATGAGTATTAGATTTTATTTTAATGTTCAGCTAGCATAAAACCTAGCCCAATTTTAAAAAAAGAATTCTATAAAATCTATGGAAAATGTGAAATAAAAGAGATATTGAATAAGAGATTAAGGGAAGATTTTTCTAAAGTACGGATTTGTAATTATAGAATTAAATTTATTTCAACGGTTTGTTTGAGAGTTTGTTTATTTTAATGGTCCGCGGTGCGCGCTGAGTTTGGATCCGAAAACTTGCACTTTGGACTCGCGCATGGAAGCATCGAGCATGAAGTCCAAATTGTAGATCAATTTGTCTTTTGTGTGAAATTAGTGAAAACCATTTTCAGCATTACCCTGAAAAAAAGTTGTTTCCATTGTTCTCAATTTGTAATAAAAACAAAATAATATCGAATAATAAGTTTAGAAATCAAACAAAGAAAAAACAAACTTGAAGAACGTTTACAAACTCGAACTCAATGGAAACACAGAGCATTGCACATGCACCATCTTGAAAGGTTATTTATTTGTGTAATTTGTTCATAGATTTGAAACGCCACAACATTACTCCAATACTAAATAACATAACTCAACTATATAAAATCTTCTAAATATTTGAAGTAATCAAGTATCAACAAAAATTATAAACATAAAAATTAAAGTCAACACACTCAACAAAAAGAATGCAGAAAATTCAATCTAAATAGCAGATATACATATTAATTATAGAAATAGATTTAAGTAGCAATAAAATGCTTCTATAATAAAATATATTTCCAATCAATAATCATTTATAAGAAATAATAACCCCACTTTAAAACATTGTGAAATAATAAATAAATTAATGACAATGATTATGTAAATTGTAAATATGGGAATAATCATATTTCCCAGATCAATTACAAAGATTAAAAAGGCATCAACATTAGACACAACTCATTTTTGCTATAATGGAGGACTGAAATCTTGCACTTTTACCATTAATTGAAAAAGACGACTGTGTATCATCTTGTTACAATATCAATTGAATCAACCAGTAAAACAAATGGCCTCTTGTACATTTTCGGAATAAATACTACAACATCAGAGTGTAGATAAAATTCTAATCAAACAATAAAGGTTTGATGAAAAATAGAAATCAACCCAAAAGACATGCATGCATCTATTTATCAGATTTACATTTTATACATAAAAAGTAAATAACCGTGGTGATTGGGCATCTTAATAACTTTAAGATTTGTGTACAGTACACCATATACTCTCGAATCACTCAAAAACAAAGATTATATTGCCTTACAATTCTTTTTATAAACAGCCACGAGTGCTTTTCTACCACCACCAACCAACATCTTATATACATTTTTCGTTTATCATAATTTTCAAGCATTAATCATTCACTTAATAAAATTTTCTAATTATTTTATCTGAATTCACATTCAAGTTGACAAATAGTTAGGTCAAGACTTTTATGTTTCAATTTCATTTAATTACAAGAGAAAATATTTGAAATAACGCTACCATTTTTTCTTACTTGTGAGGACAACATTACATCGACCAATATTATTGATGCCTCATAATCTTTTGATCTTTAACATGTTATTTAGATGAGTATAGGCCTTAGGATTTTATTAAAGTGTCGAAAAAATGAAAGATATATTTATTTTCAATATAATGTACATGAACCGTTGGCTCATTGGGCCGCAAACTAAGGCCAGTTAAGTAGAGATTTCTCTCTATAAATAGAGAGCTTTTCATTCATTTGAGAGGAGAAAACCATAAAATAAAAAGAGAGTTCTAGGAAACTCTAGGTTCACACAAACGGCAAGTCCAGAAAATGTAAAAGTTTGCCAAAACTATTTATCGAATCTTCAAACCAAAAGCGAGATCAAGTCAACGCGACCCTCGATCACGCATCAAATAAGAAACTCATGCAGTCAATATGTGCATGCAACGCACCGCCTGCTAAAGCAAATATCTCACCTCGTGCACTCAACAAGTGCTCACAATGCTTCGCCTTCCGAAGCAAATATCTCAGCTCGCGTAGTCAACAAATGCACACAACGCAACGTCTTCTAAAGCAAAGCATCTCAGCACATGCGGTCAACACGTAAACAAAACGTACCGCCTGTCAAAGCTACTCAGAGATATCTTCAACGCCAAAGCAAGGTCAAGTCAACGCGGCCCTCGTCAGCGTAGCAATCAAGAAACGTAGGTGTGTCACCCAAGTCAATGTGACACACGCAACCATCGGCTACGTAGTAGAATAAGGAGAGAAACAAAGATTATACGTGAAACTTTTTGAAATCAAATAAACAAATTATTTGTACTTTTTTGTTTACGCAAAATATTAGCTACAAATTATTTTTAATTAGTTAAATATTTATTAACTAAATTAGTAATTAATTAATTAAATAAAAATTTATTTGACATTTAATTAAAAGTCAGATGAGTCAACGGCGGGTTTAACGGGAGTCAACGCCGGAACAGTGCAAGGGGTGTCACGATTGAGTAGACTTGTAATTAAAGGGTGGTTATTTTTAAAAAAATGTTGGAGGGGTGGTTTGTCTCAAATTGCCCTATTGGACGGGTGGTTTTCGCTAAAAAACCCTAAAAAATACTCACATTTGATAAAAACAACACAAACATAAACCCTAACAGCAATTTATTTGCACAAATTGTGTGTACATGGATTGTTATCTTAAAAAAAGTTACACTGAGAGCTAGTTGAATCGAATGATTTGGAATTACCTAAATTTTTTTTGATAAAATAGACATGTTTCTAATTAATCGCAACTTGTTGCGCTTGATTTCAGAAGCTTAAATTGAAGAAATTTATTTTATCTCATCAACTCATGCCACTCTCTTGTGTCCCTGAGTTTTGCCAATTCTGAAGGTCAGCTGGACCTGGCGACTTGTTTCTAGATCCCCAAATCTTAAAAGCTTGAAGTTTGATCAACCCCTGCCACCTGATGTACTCACAAGAATAATCAAGGACCCAAGGTTGCACCTAACCTTGTTGAAATAGGATTTGGGCCTGACGTTGGGTTTTTAGGGCGAGTAAAGAATACTTATCCTAGTCACGCACTTGTCAAACACATTTATAATTCCTAGGGTGACCTACGATCGAGTCCCAAAAGAAAAGCCTAGATGTTGTTTTCTATCGATAGTCACTAATGCAAGTCTACGAAAGATGGGGATTTTGTATTTGATTTTTGTTAAGTTATCTAAATCTAAGAAACAGAAATAAAATGCAGCAAGAATCCTACTTCATTCCTAGGTTACGAGATAATGATGCAATAATAATGAAGCAAGCATACGAAGTCATGAATGATACGTCTCTTAGGTTATTGTGTTGCTCATTCTAGATTCAACTCTCGCTCCTTCTCGCTCTATTGAATCGTGTTTAGAACTTGAATTCCATAATCTCAACCTCTCGGTCTATTGATCGGTGATTCAAGTCCACAATAACGTTAACCTAAGGTAATATGTGTTTGTCACTCTGCACACAAAACACTGCCCTATACATACAATTCTAAATTCTAAACCTCCTAAGTTCAACTCTCGTTCCTTCCTTAGGTGTATAAAATTCAGAACATAAATAAAGGGAATAAACAAACATATCAAACACTTCGTATTGCATGTAAAAAATCTGTTTTACATCAAGATCAAACCCGGAAAATTCGTGAGGATTCCCACCACAATACTACTCAGTCATGCTACGAAAATAAATAAACAAAACAGAAATATAAGTAGAGTAGAGGTTGCTGGTGTTGGAGAGGAGATCTTTGGCGTTTTCTCGAGCTTCTTGTCGTCAAAACCTTTGGAGTAGCCGCTGAAAAATCCTTCCAAACTGTCCCTCTTGAAGCTTGTTTGCTCCCCGTATAATTGTGTTCTTTCTCTGGTCGTTCAAGCTCTTCTTGTGTGTGTGTAGCGTTTTGTATTTATACATTTGAATTCCAAACCCTGAACTTTCCAAAAAATCCAAATTTTGTAATATTCTGTTGTCGGCCGACTCACTTTTTTGGTCAACCACCTTTCAAAATGAGTCGCCCGACTCATTTTCTTCATAACCCTACGCTTTTCTCTCGCCCAACCCATTTTCTGAGTCGGACTTCCCAAAAGTGAGTCGCCCTACTTATTTCCTCCGACTCGTCCTCAAGTCACGCGGGAAATGGGTCGGTCGAGCTTGCTCGGCTCATTTCTCGCCTCCAAAATGCGTCGGCCGACCCGTAATGCTGACTTCGTCCAATTTTACTCGTTTTGCTCCGAATCATCTGGAATTTGTCCGAACTTCTACCATTCCATCCCGCATTGATAGATTTACGTTTGTAACCTGAAATGGAATAAAAGAGTATCAAGAAGATGCGATATACATCGAAATGAACAAGAACTTAATGGGAAATATGTACAAATGCATAGCACATTTGTTCGTATATCAGGGCCCGACTCCTCATCTATTCCATTGAGCCACACTTATATAAATTTTGTTTATGCTCTTAACAATTATAACCCATCTCTGCGGAGCCTCTCTAGTTCTTGATTTACTTGGAATTTTTGGTTCACAATATAATAATGTTTGGTTCACGATATAATAGTGTTTGGTTCATGATATAATAGTGTTTGGTTCATGATATACTATTGTTTGGTTCATGAAGCATAACACACCTTTTAGTGATCCATGCAATTTTCCAACTATTTGACACATTTTTTTGCTAAATTAAATTTCAACTACATTTCTGTTCCTGAATCAAACAATAGTATATTATGAACCCAACAAAGTAAGTCATATTTTATGGTCACGGCAATGAACTTTGAACTTCACAAACAAATCACAAATAACATATAATTACACATCTTAATTCAACTTTTTGAATATAAATACAAATAATCAAAGTCCATGGTTCATCATTTGACACTGTCTGGTTCATGAAAAAATTCTGTTACCAATGAATGATCGCTCTTTCCACGACAGAGAAGTGGGAGGCTCGAGCTGAGACTGTCAAGGAGGTGGGGAGTAGAAGATTCATCTGGTGATTCGTGTCGGTGTTTTTTGTTGGCCTTGTTGCTAAGGCATATTAAACCTTTCTAACCTTTTCGTCCATTTTAAGCCTAGGAACTAAGAATGTAAGTTCCTTACTCCTGTTGATGTGTTTGTCTTCATTCTACAGCATTTCCTACTAGCAATTTCCTCATGTTATTTTATGTACTATTTTCAATCAAATTTGGAGATGATTTATGTAAGTAACTTGATATGAAACAGTCAATTAAGTTCTTATACAGAACAACTCCCAGTTGAACTGTGATCAACTGATCATTTCCAGCTCCAAATTTGATTGAAAATAATACATAAAATAACATGAGGAAATTGCAAGTAGGAAATGCTGCAGAATGAAGACAAACACATCAACAAGAGTAAGGAACTTACATTCTTAGTTCCTAGGCTTAAAATGGACGAAAAGGTTAGAAAGGTTTAATATGCCTTAGCAACAAGGCCAACAAAAAAAACCGACACGAATGACCAGATGAATCTTCTACTCCCCACCTCCTTGACAGTCTCAGCTCGAGCCTCCCACTTCTCTGTCGTGGAAAGAGCGATCATTCGAATACACAGTATGCAGATTTTCTTGAAGATATGTTCATTCGTCTCATTCTCGACCTAACACCAGCAGCACAAGTTAGACAGACCTCTAAAACGGTCCTTTGTAAGCAGTCAGATTTTTGCATGGAAGAAAAGTAATAAAAATGAACTGAGTCCAAATTTGATACTCAGAAAAAATAACAGTATCTTCGCAAATGCCAAAATGGTTCACTTAACTGATGACATAAAAAATACAATTTTTTCTTTGATTGTTATGGGATTGTGTTTTTTGTGAAATCCCATATGACGGCACATAAAATTAAACTATTAATGACTTTATTTAGGGACATAATAAAAAGTCTAAATAAAGGGTTAGACAAACAAACACTATCCTTCCATATTTTGATAAATAAGCAAGTTCTGTACTTCCCTGTCAAGCACTAGATCCACAATTTCTTCACTAACTCGATCCTTAATCGCAACAGATAGTGTTGAGAACTTTTCTGCCAAAATCTTAGCACCTCTTACAGAGATTCCACCAGAACATATCCAGACAAATTCCAAATTTTTAAACTTGTCTGCAGCAGCAATAAGGGTAGCATCTTCAAATGCCCCCCTCTGATCATCAATTGTTTAAGGTTTGGGCACAGGTTCAGCGCATAAAAAACTCCAAAGTTGCTGTCCCCTGCAAATGCCACGGATAGTTTCTTCAATTGAGCCCCAAACATTCCAGCAAAGAAGAAGACTTGGTCGGTCACATAAGCATTGTGGATGGAGAGCTGATTGAGGTTTTTACAGGATTGGAGTATAGATCCAAACCCTTCATCAAATGATTGACAAGTACGAATATCCAGTGATTTGTTCTCTATTAGGGTCAGCTCAAAGCTTCTGAGGCAGGGAATTTTCCGACCAAAGGTTGCAAGGGCTGCATTTGACATACACCGACAGGTATAGGTCACGGAATGAAGCTTGCGGCAGCCATGGGCGACAGCAAGCAGACCACCATCAGTAACAGCCGAATCACACAATTTGTAATAGATATGCGTAGTACCCTCAATTCTCGCAGGTCTTTACATGTCTCGCCTACAGCTGACAAAGCCTCATCTCCAACAGAGCATAAAACCTTCAAAAAATTGTTCAAGTTAACTTTTGATTAAACAAACTAAATATTACACAGAGGACGAAAGAGAGAGAGAGTACTGAGTAGTTAGGAAGCTAACCCATAATCGCCGAAGGCTGTGGCAGTGCCTAATGAATTCAACTAGGGACAAGTCATCCCAAGTCTTTTGTCTGATTGTTGACAAATCAAGAAACAACAACATGGAGCACAAAGAGCTGAGATGAGCTAAATTCCAAGTAAACCAAGAACCAGAGAGGCTCCGCACAGATGGGTTATAATTGGTAAGAGCATCAACAAAATTTATATAAGTGTTGCTCAATGGAATGGATGAGTCGGGCCCAAATCCTATTCCAACAAGGTTAGGTGCAACCTTGAGTATTCTTGAGAGTACATCAGGTGGCAGGGGTTGATCAAACTTCAAATTTTTAAGATTTGGGGATCTAGAAACAAGTCTTTCTAGAATGGCCAGGTCCAGCTGACCTTCAGAATTGGCAAAACTCAGGGACACAAGAGAGTGGCAGTACTCAGGA
>QZGG01004860.1:0-10311 GCA_006409495.1 Sedum album
CTTCTCCTTCATTGGACAGATGAGCTTTAGCCTCCTTGAATTTGTTTGGTTTAAGATGAGGATGAAGAATCCAACATTTATCCTTTATGTGCCCCTTCTTTTTGCAATGCTCACATATCATGCCCTTTCTTTCTTCTGATTTGTGCACCACCTTGTTGGCTAGAGCTACTTCAGCGTGGTTAGCCATGGGAAGATCTCCTTTTCCTCCAAAGAGCCCAAGGGAACCTTGCTCCTTCTGAACTTGAGCACACACTTCTTCGAGTGTAGGAAGTTTATCAGCTCTCAAAATGTGTTTTATCAGATCATTGTAGGTTGGATTTAGTGTAAGAAGTAACCCAAACACCTTGTCCTGCTCCCTCCTTTCATTTAGAGTAGCGGGATCAGTTGTGGTTGGTCTAAGCATTTCCAGCTCAGCCCATAGGGATCTAAACTTCCCAAAAGGTTGTGTGAACTCCATTTCTTCTTGGCTCAGATTATTGATGGCCCTCTTGACCTCAAATACTCTGCTCAGATTTGATGTGTTCCCAACACCTTTTGGAGTGTGTCCCATAGGTCTTTGGCTGTCTCACAATATGAGTATGCTTCTAGGATTGAAACTTCAAGGCTGCTTTGAATGATTGATAACACCATCAAGTCTTCTTGAAGCCACTTCTCCTCGTCTGCGATGACAATCTCCTTGCCATCTTCTTGTTGCCCAGTTTGGTTTGGAGCTTCACTCATGGTGATATGGCTTACTAAACCTTTCCCTCCCAAGGCCATTTTGATCAATCTTGACCATAGCAGATAATTTGCCCCCTTGAGAGTCACCGGAATAACCAAAGCTTTGGTGTCCATCTTAGACGAGCTTGGTTTTGTAAAGGGAGTAGAAGAGTATGTTGAGAATAGCGCGGAATTCGGATCTTATGCTCTGATACCATGTTCGAATGTTGAGATTGGAAGAGTGTGCAAATACAACCAGATTGTGAGACTAGAAAGAACAACAAGGATGGATGAAAATCTGATTGTATTCACTTGATAACATTTGATTACAATGGTCTGATATATATACTACAAGATAGAATATCAAAAACCAATTCTTGGGCAGCTACTACATTAATTGGGCAGCCACTACATTAATTTTTCCAGCCACTACATCAAAGCTCTTTCTCTAAAGCTCTTTTTCCAATGGAGAATTTATTGAATCTGTCCCCATAGATAACATCTTGAACCAAAGATATCTGTCAATAATTAGTCATACAATCGACTCATTTATCATATTTGTAAAGGCTTTCAAGACGAACTTTAGAGTACACTATAACTTTGCTTCCAAGTGAAGCAAACTTGAGTCGAACTTTCAAGTGAATGTTTAATCGTTGAGTTACGCTATATTACACTCTTAGAAGTGATAATGAAGTTATTAGTCATGCAATCGACTCATTTATCATGTTCGTGAAGGCTTTAAAGACGAACTTTAGAGTACACTAGCACTTTGCTTCAAAGTGAAGCAAACTTGAGTCGAACTTTCAAGTGAATGTTTAATCATTGAGTTATGCTATAATACACTATTAGAAGTGATAATGAAGTTATTAGTCATACAATCGACTCATTTATCATGTTCGTAAAGGCTTTAAAGACGAACTTTAGAGTACACTAGCACTTTGCTTCAAAGTGAAGCAAACTTGAGTTGAACATTCAAGTGAATGTTTAATCATTATGTTATGCTGTAATACACTATTATAAGTGATAATGTAGTGATTAGTCATACAATCGACTCATTTATCATGTTCGTAAAGGCTTTAAAGACGAACTTTAGAGTACACTATCACTTTGCTTCAAAGTGAAGCAAACTTGAGTCGAACTTTCAAGTGAATGTTTAATCGTTGAGTTATGCTATATTACACTATTAGAAGAGATAATGAAGTGATAAGTCATACAGTCGACTCATTTATCATGTTCGTAAAGGCTTTAAAGACGAACTTTAGAGTACACTAGCACTTTGCTTCAAAGTGAAGCAAACTTGAGTCAAACTTTCAAGTGAATGTTTAATCGTTGAGTAATGCTATATTACACTATTAGAAGTGATAATGAAGTTATTAGTCATACAATCGATCATTTATCATGTTCGTGAAGGCTTTAAAGACGAACTTTAGAGTACACTAGGACTTTGCTTCAAAGCTAAGCAAACTTGATTCAAACTTTCAAGTGAGTGTTTAATCGTTGAGTTATGCTATATTACACTATTAGAAGTGATAATGAAGTGATTAGTCATATAATCGACTCATTTATCATGTCCGTGAAGGCTTTAAAGACGAACTTTAGAGTACACTAGCACTTTGCTTCAAAGTGAACCAAACTTGAGTCGAACTTTCAAGTGAATGTTTAATCATTGAGTTATGCTATATTACACTATTAGAAGTGATAATGAAGTGATTAGTCATACAATCGACTCATTTATCATGTTCGTGAAAGCTTTAAAGACAAACTTTAGAGTACACTAGCACTTTGCTTCAAAGTTAAGCAAACTTGATTCGAACTTTTAAGTGAGTGTTTAATCGTTGAGTTATGCTATATTACACTATTAGAAGTGTTAATGAAGTGATTAATCATACAATCGACTCATTTATCATGTTCGTAAAGGCTTTAAAGACGAACTTTAGAGTACACTAGCACTTTGCTTCAAAGTGAAGCAAACTTGAGTCGAACTTTCAAGTTAATGTTTAATCGTTGAGTTATGCTATATTACACTATTAGAAGTGATAATGAAGTTATTAGTCATATAATCGATCATTTATCATGTTCGTGAAGGCTTTAAAGACGAACTTTAGAGTACACTAGCACTTTGCTTCAAAGTGAAGCAAACTTGAGTCAAACTTTCAAGTGAATGTTTAATCGTTGAGTTATGCTATATTACACTATTAGAAGTGATAATGAAGTTATTAGTCATACAATCGATCATTTTATCATGTTCGTGAAGGCTTTAAAGACGAACTTTAGAGTACACTAGCACTTTGCTTCAAAGCTAAGCAAACTTGATTCGAACTTTCAAGTGAGTGTTTAATCGTTGAGTTATGCTATATTACACTATTAGAAGTGATAATGAAGTGATTAGTCATAAATCGACTCATTTATCATGTTCGTGAAGGCTTTAAAGACGAACTTTAGAGTACACTAGCACTTTGCTTCAAAGTGAACCAAACTTGAGTCGAACTTTCAAGTGAATGTTTAATCATTGAGTTATGCTATATTACACTATTAGAAGTGATAATGAAGTTATTAGTCATACAATCGACTCATTTATCATGTTCGTGAAAGCTTTAAAGACAAACTTTAGAGTACACTAGCACTTTGCTTCAAAGTTAAGCAAACTTGATTCGAACTTTTAAGTGAGTGTTTAATCGTTGAGTTATGCTATATTACACTATTAGAAGTGATAATGAAGTGATTAATCATACAATCGACTCATTTATCATGTTCGTAAAGGCTTTAAAGACGAACTTTAGAGTACACTAGCACTTTGCTTCAAAGTGAAGCAAACTTGAGTCGAACTTTCAAGTGAATGTTTAATCGTTGAGTTATGCTATATTACACTATTAGAAGTGATAATGAAGTGATTAGTCATACAATCGACTCATTTATCATGTTCGTAAAGGCTTTAAAGACGAACTTTAGAGTACACTAGCACTTTGCTTCAAAGTGAAGCAAACTTGAGTCGAAACTTTCAAGTGAATGTTTAATCATTGAGTTATGCTTATTACACTATTAAAGTGAATAATGAAGTGATTAGTCATACAATCGACTCTTTATCATGTTCGTGAAGCTTTAAAAGAACGAAACTTTAGAGTACACTAGCACTTTGCTTCAAAGTGAAGCAAACTTGAGTCGAACTTTCAAGTGAATGTTTAATCATTGAGTTATGCTATATTACACTATTAGAAGTGATAATGAAGTGATTAGTCATACAATCGACTCATTTATCATGTTCGTAAAGGCTTTAAAGACGAACTTTAGAGTACACTAGCACTTTGCTTCAAAGTGAAGCAAACTTGAGTCGAACTTTCAAGTGAATGTTTAATTTGAGTTATGCTATATTACACTATTAGAAGTGATAATGAAGTATTAGTCATACAATCGACTCATTTATCATGTTCGTGAAGGCTTTAAAGACGAACTTTAGAGTACACTAGCACTTTGCTTCAAAGTGAAGCAAACTTGAGTCGAACTTTCAAGTGAATGTTTAATCGTTGAGTTATGCTATATTACACTATTAGAAGTGATAATGAAGTGATTAGTCATACAATCGACTCATTTATCATGTTCGTAAAGGCTTTAAAGACGAACTTTAGAGTACACTAGCACTTTGCTTCAAAGTGAAGCAAACTTGAGTCGAACTTTCAAGTGAATGTTTAATCGTTGAGTTATGCTATATTACACTATTAGAAGTGATAATGAAGTGATTAGTCATACAATCGACTCATTTATCATGTTCGTAAAGGCTTTAAAGACGAACTTTAGAGTACACTAGCACTTTGCTTCAAAGTGAAGCAAACTTGAGTCGAACTTTCAAGTGAATGTTTAATCGTTGAGTTATGCTATATTACACTATTAGAAGTGATAATGAAGTGATTAGTCATACAATCGACTCATTTATCATGTTCGTGAAGGCTTTAAAGACGAACTTTAGAGTACACTAGCACTTTGCTTCAAAGTGAAGCAAACTTGAGTCGAACTTTCAAGTGAATGTTTAATCGTTTGCTATATTATTACACTATTAGAAGTGATAATGAAGTTATTAGTCATACAATCGATCATTTATCATGTTCGTGAAGGCTTTAAAGACGAACTTTAGAGTACACTAGCACTTTGCTTCAAAGTGAAGCAAACTTGAGTCGAACTTTCAAGTGAATGTTTAATCGTTGAGTTATGCTATATTACACTATTAGAAGTGATAATGAAGTATTAGTCATACAATCGACTCATTTATCATGTTCGTGAAGGCTTTAAAGACGAACTTTAGAGTACACTAGCACTTTGCTTCAAAGTGAAGCAAACTTGAGTCGAACTTTCAAGTGAATGTTTAATCGTTGAGTTATGCTATATTACACTATTAGAAGTGATAATGAAGTGATTAGTCATACAATCGACTCATTTATCATGTTCGTGAAGGCTTTAAAGACGAACTTTAGAGTACACTAGCACTTTGCTTCAAAGTGAAGCAAACTTGAGTCGAACTTTCAAGTGAATGTTTAATCATTGAGTTATGCTATATTACACTATTAGAAGTGATAATGAAGTGATTAGTCATACAATCGACTCATTTATCATGTTCGTAAAGGCTTTAAAGACGAACTTTAGAGTACACTAGCACTTTGCTTCAAAGTGAAGCAAACTTGAGTCGAACTTTCAAGTGAATGTTTAATCGTTGAGTTATGCTATATTACACTATTAGAAGTGATAATGAAGTGATTAGTCATACAATCGACTCATTTATCATGTTCGTGAAGGCTTTAAAGACGAACTTTAGAGTACACTAGCACTTTGCTTCAAAGTGAAGCAAACTTGAGTCGAACTTTCAAGTGAATGTTTAATCGTTGAGTTAATGCTATATTACACTATTAGAAGTGATAATGAAGTTATTAGTCATACAATCGATCATTTATCATGTTCGTGAAGGCTTTAAAGACGAACTTTAGAGTACACTAGCACTTTGCTTCAAAGTAAGCAAACTTGAGTCGAACTTTCAAGTGAATGTTTAATCGTTGAGTTATGCTATATTACACTATTAGAAGTGATAATGAAGTGATTAGTCATACAATCGACTCATTTATCATGTCGTGAAGGCTTTAAAGACGAACTTTAGAGTACACTAGCACTTTGCTTCAAAGTGAAGCAAACTTGAGTCGAACTTTCAAGTGAATGTTTAATCATTGAGTTATGCTATATTACACTATTAGAAGTGATAATGAAGTTATTAGTCATACAATCGACTCATTTATCATGTTCGTGAAAGGCTTTAAAGACGAACTTTAGAGTACACTAGCACTTTGCTTCAAAGTTAAGCAAACTTGATTCGAACTTTCAAGTGAATGTTTAATCGTTGAGTTATGCTATATTACACTATTAGAAGTGATAATGAAGTGATTAGTCATACAATCGACTCATTTATCATGTTCGTGAAGGCTTTAAAGACGAACTTTAGAGTACACTAGCACTTTGCTTCAAAGTGAAGCAAACTTGAGTCGAACTTTCAAGTGAATGTTTAATCGTTGAGTTATGCTATATTACACTATTAGAAGTGATAATGAAGTTATTAGTCATACAATCGATCATTTATCATGTTCGTGAAGGCTTTAAAGACGAACTTTAGAGTACACTAGCACTTTGCTTCAAAGTGAAGCAAACTTGAGTCAAACTTTCAAGTGAATGTTTAATCGTTGAGTTATGCTATATTACACTATTAGAAGTGATAATGAAGTTATTAGTCATACAATCGATCTTTTATCATGTTCGTGAAGGCTTTAAAGACGAACTTTAGAGTACACTAGCACTTTGCTTCAAAGTAAGCAAACTTGATTCGAACTTTCAAGTGAATGTTTAATCGTTGAGTTATGCTATATTACACTATTAGAAGTGATAATGAAGTGATTAGTCATACAATCGACTCATTTATCATGTTCGTAAAGGCTTTAAAGACGAACTTTAGAGTACACTAGCACTTTGCTTCAAAGTGAAGCAAACTTGAGTCGAACTTTCAAGTGAATGTTTAATCATTGAGTTATGCTATATTACACTATTAGAAGTGATAATGAAGTGATTAGTCATATAATCGACTCATTTATCATGTTTGTAAAGGCTTTAAACACGAACTTTAGAGTACACTAGCACTTTGCTTCAAAGTTAAGCAAACTTGAGTCGAACTTTCAAGTGAATGTTTAATCGTTGAGTTATGCTATATTACACTATTAGAAGTGATAATGTAGTGATTAGTCATAAATCGACTCATTTATCATGTTCGTAAAGGCTTTTTTTTTAGCTGGGGAGCCAGTAATTTTATTCAAAAGTCTGAATAGCCCAGATCGGAGCATTACACAGAGGCAGGAGATCACCCATTGGATGCCAAACAAACCAAATGGCTGTTTTAAAAGCACCCAAGAGGAGACCTCGAGCTAAAGACTCTGATACCGCCCAAACAAGCTTGGGCAGGCACAAAAAGAAAAATACAAAAAGGATCTCACATGCCGAGACCTCTGATCAAGCACAGCTGAAATCACATGCTGAAAACTAGCTGGCAACAAGGGATGAGACCACAAGCTGGAAACTACCCCAGACTCAACTGAACCCACAGATTGACAAAGACAAGCAACACAACACCCTGCATTACAAGAAAACTCTTTGCTCTTTAAAAGAACAAGGATGATACACACTAGTATCATTTAGAAGAGCAACCTGGACTGACCTTGGGGTATCTTCCACATTCGAAGTAAATAAGAATATGATTTTTGAAAAGCAGAGAGCATCTGCTGCCCGGTTCAATGAGTGGCTCACCTTGAATATGGAAACATAGCGATGTTTCTGCACTAGCTTCCTTTTCTTCCGAAAGAGGGACCAATGAGGCAAGAAGTCCCTACCAATCATATGAATGTTTGTGTGGGCCACTTTCATACAGTCAAAGGGGATTAATCTATGCTGCGATACCCTCACAATACGGTCCAAACAATCTATAAAGCAGGTACAGGGGGAGGTACCCTTATACCCAGCAATAAAGGCCCCAGCAACATTCCTAACAATAGCAGCTAAAGAAGCCTTACCCTGATCAGTATAGGCAGCAATGTTGCACGTATTACCACTGAGATGGGGTAACCACAGCAACCAAAAAATACTATCAGAAGAAGCAATAACAGGGCTAATATTAAGCGCAGCACAAATATCATTAGAAATTTGACTCTGCCTACAGGGGACCTTAATCACTTTGACAAGAAGCTTAGCACTTCTAATAATATTCCATTTGGAGAACTTCCTCACCTGATCACCATACACCATCTGATTTCTATTGATCCACATATCCCAAATGCAATAGCAGATGATACCAAATCCAAGAGAATCAATAAACCGGCTAAAGTCAGCAGCAATACCCCAAGTATACAGGAGATTATGCATGGAGGAAGGTCTCTCTTTCCGGAAAATTGGACACAAAAAGTCCCAGCAAATACAAGCAAGGTCACTAAATATAAAAATATGATCCATAGTTTCAGGAATATTGCAGCAAACACACTTGCTGACCACTGGGATACCAAGCTTACTGACATTATCATTTGAAGGAAGAATCTTATGCAAAATTTTCCAAATTAAGCACGAACTTTTCACAGGGATCCAATACTGCCAAATAATTTCAAATTTCCTAACAGCATTATTGTACGGAACAAAATAACTAAGAAAATTTGATGTGGTAACTTTACCTGATGGATCTTTTTCCCAGACCAGCATGTCAGCATGCCCATCAGAGAAGGCGCCTTCAAGAGACATATGCACCCTGGGAGTCACATTGTTCAGGAAAAACCTCCTGATCCTTTGATCATTCATGACTTCTCTGATAGAGAGGTTCCCAATCCTCTTTGGATAAGGAGAAGAAGAATTATCACAGAAAATAGATATCTTGGTCTCCCCATTCCCAATTACCCATCGACAGTCATGAGCTATGCTAGTAATAAAGGGAGACACGGTCTTCCACAAGCTGGAACCTCTTCCACCAAATTTAAACCGGCTTCGAGCATGCCTGGCCCATAAAGACTCATTCATCAGATAAGCCCAAGCCATTTTCCCATGTTGCGCAGTCATGACATTCCTCAACGGCCTAATACCCAGCCCACCAACATTGCTAGGCTTACAAACAGATTCCCACCTTAACTAGTGTCTGCGAGCAGCCTCCCCATTATCCCAAAGAAAGTTACGAATAATCTGCTCTATCGTGTTAATAACTCCTTTAGGAACAGCTATAACCGAAAGACAATGAATGGGAATACATAAGCACTGAGTTTATCAATGTGATTCTCCCTCCCAAGACGATTTCTTATAGAAAGCAAGTGTTTCATCCAGCCCCCAAGACGATTTCTTATAGCATCAACAAGGCCAGAGAAATAGCTGATCTTTGGATAACCTAGAAACAGGGGAGCTCCCAAATACCGAACCGGAAACACCTTGAGAGAACCCTGAGAGCCGGAGAAGACAATCTTTCCTGATCCCTCTGATGAATTTGGAAAAGAAGATTTTTTATTTGTTGGCTTGAAGAAGATGACCTGAATTGGTACAAAAAGATTGAAGAATAGTCAGCATCTGACCAAAAGACTTCCTGCCACCAATTTGTGAATAAGAGAATGTCATCTGCATAAAATATATGATTAATCCCAATGGCCCTCAGAGAAGACCAGTATGGCATGACTCCTCCACCAGGCATAGCAGCTTTATTAAGCTTCTGGGAAAGGATTTCCATAGAAATAATGAAGAGGCTAGGAGACAAGGGATCACCCTGTCTTAACCCCCTGTTGGACTTAAAATATCCGAAACATTTCCCTTCCAATCTGACAGAATACCAGCAGTTTCTAATATTCCGATAAATCATATCACACCAGCGCTCGTCAAAGCCTAATGCCCTCATCGACCGAATCAGAAAAGTCCATGACACCCTGTCGTAAGCTTTTGATAAATCAAGCTTAATCATGACATTCCCACCATGAACTTTTTTGTTGATATCGATACTAAATCATGAGCCAAGGCTATACATTACTGAATATTTATACCAGGGATGAAACCTGATTGCTCTGAACTGATAATACCACAAAGTAAAGGTCTCACCCGCTCGTCGAGGATCTTTGATATAATCTTGTGCATAAAGTTACAGAGGCTGATTGGTCTGACCTGATCAAAGGAGGAGGCATTCCTAACTTTAGGAACTATAGTTAAAATGGTAGAGGAGACAGATTTGGGTAAACCAAATCCTTTGAAGAAGTACTGAACGGCTTCAGTGATGTCATTCCCAATGATAGACCAGCAAGAAGAGCAAAAATGACCTATGAAACCATCAGGCCCTGGAGCACTACTGCCCCAGAGACCCCGTATAGCACACAACACTTCCTCAGAACTGGGCATGGCACTAAGCATCTCATTATCAGCTTGGGAAATAACAGGGTAATGTTAGAGAAATAATTCTCAGTTGGGGGGAAGTGAACTCTCCTAGGAGGTCTTGGAAGTAACTGACCGCCCTAATACCAACTTCATCCCGATCATCTATAATAGAGCCATTAGGGAGGGAAATCCTAACTCTATTAGTATTCCCTGCGA
>QZGG01004861.1:0-10319 GCA_006409495.1 Sedum album
TCAACCGACCTCCCAACTATCTAAAGTTGCGTGTGTTCGGATGTCTCTGTTTTCCTTGGTTGCGACCTTATAGCTCCGGAAAGCTCACAAATCCATCTCGTCCATAGGATACTCCACTTCAGAGTGCTTATCGATGTCTAGATTTGGATAACAATCGTGTATTCTGATGGAGCGTATTTATACGATCCATCATTGTCTTATTTCCATTACTCTTATATGCTTTATTTGCGAAATATTACCTTGTTATAGTGTTTTGCGTTTCAGGCATATTTGGAGTGCAATGGAGATTTTACACGCTTATCGAGCAATTCTAGACGAATTCAGAGCACGGAAACGAAGAAAAGCTGGATGACATCATGTTGACGTCAGACATGGACGCTGAA
Organism: Sedum album; assembly: GCA_006409495.1. Lineage (NCBI taxonomy): Eukaryota > Viridiplantae > Streptophyta > Magnoliopsida > Saxifragales > Crassulaceae > Sedum > Sedum album. Next base: position 384 of record QZGG01004861.1, read on the forward strand.
GAGATTATTTCCGCGGACGCGGAAGAATTTATTTAACCCTTAAGGGTCCGCGGGATTTAATTGCTTAAGGGTCCGCGGATCTGTCTGGCCCAGCCCAATTCGACATCTTCAGCTACATTATTAATAGGGTGTTAACCTTAATTCAAAAGAGAGTCGGGACGGCCACCAGCAAAGTTTTCTCTTCAGAACTCAGTTTTAGATTAATGTGGGAATTAGCTACTACTACAAAATATTAATCTAAAACTGAGTTCCGAAGAGAAAACTTTGCTGGTGGTCGTCCCGGCTCTCTTTTGAATTAGGGTTAACACCCTATTAATAATGTAGCTGAAGATGTCGAATTGGGCTGGGCCAGACAGATCCGCGGACCCTTAAGCAATTAATTCCCGCGGACTCTTAAGGATTAAATAAATTCTTCAGCGTCCGCAGAAATAATCTCTTCAGCGTCCATGTCTGACGTCAGCATGATGTCATCTAGCTTTTTCTTCGTTTCCGTGCTCTGAATTCGTCTAGAATTGCTCGATACGCGTGTAAAATCTCCATTGCACTCCAAATATGCCTGAAACGCAAAACACTACAACAAGGTAATATTTCGCAAATAAAGCATATAAGAGTAATGGAAATAAGACAATGATGGATCGTATAAATACGCTCCATCATATTCATCTCCCGGCATATTACCTTTTTTGAGCACAAATTTCCATACAAAGCTGCTGCAGAAAAGTCAAGTACAAGCATAGCCAAGCATCAAAGTACCCTGCTTTTCATTTCTCAACCATCCAACTTCTCTATTCTTGGCCCACCATCCATCTCAACACATCTCCCAAGCTCACTACAACAACCGCAACATCCCTCTCAAACTCTACCTTCTACGCATTCATCCCCTCAGCAAGGGATGCCCATTGCTGCTGAAGTGCCAGTAACATCCTTGGATCAACCATCTTCGACTCCAACAGAAGTACATCCAACTCATACCATGATAACTAGAAGCGACTCCGAAATATTTAAACCAAAAGCATATTCAATGAAAAACACCCTCTTACGGATAATGTTGAGCCTACATGTGCGTCTCAAGCGCTTTTAGATCCAAAATGGTGTGCTGCTATGTCTGAAGAGTTTACGGCTCTTCTTCGTCATGGTACTTGGGATCTCGTTCCTTCTCCGCCAAATACGAATATTATTGGTTGTAAATGGGTCTTTCGTATAAAGGGCAAGCCAGATGGCATAGTTGATCGCTATAAAGCTCGCTTGGTAGCTAAGGAACGACCTGGTATAGACTATAGTGAAACATTTAGCCCAGTTATCAAGCCGGTCACAATCCGAACTATTCTCTGTATGGCTCTTATGCACCCTTGGCCTAAAGGAACATGTTTTCGTGCACCAACCGCAAGGGTTTGTCAATCCCAACTTTCCTGGTTTTGTCTGTCGACTTTGAAAATCTTTGTACGGTCTCAAACAAGCACCCCGAGATTGGTACTAGGTACTAAGTGGTCCTTGTTTACATTAGGCTTAAGACAAGCCAAGGCTGATAGTTCTTTAATTACGCTTCACAAGAAAGATGCCCATATCTTTGTTCTTGTGTATGTCGATGATCTAATCATCACAGGTTCAAGCTCTTTCCTTATAACTAGTCTTACTACTTATCTGAATCATCATTTTGCCCTAAAGGATCTTGGCTCCTTATCATATTTTCTTGACATAATATGGATGGATCAAAACTTGTCTCAACTCCTATAGCCGCCCATTCAACACCAACTTCTACCATTATAGAAGATGTCACTGAATATTGTCGAAAAATTGGTGGCCTTCAATACCTCACTTTAACTCGTCCTGATATCGCCTTCACCATCAGCCGTCTTGCACAATTCATGGCAGCACCTACTGATCGCAATTGGGAAGCTGTGAAAAGACTATTTCGATATCTTAAGGGCACATTGCATCATGGGCTGCAGCTTCGAAAACCCACTGACCTATCAATCACCGCTTATTGCGATTCTGACTTTAGTGGAAGCCTTATTGATGGTCGCTCTACTTCTGCATATGTCATCTTTTTTAGGGATGCACATCCGGGTCGACCCGGATTGACCCGGTCCGGGTTGACCCGATGTCCCGAGTTTTATTCAATGGGTGACCCGAGGACTGACCTGACCCGTGAAAATCCGGTCCGGTCCCGGTTCGGTCCGGGTCGACCCGGATCATTTTAGTGTAATTTTAAATAAAAATCCGGTTCCGATCCGACCCAAAAATTTCTAAAACTCACGACCCGAAGACGACCGACCGACCCGAAATATTCCGGTCCGCTCTTGGCCCGACCCGAAAAAATCCGGTCCGATCCGGTCCGAGTTCCCGGTCTGGGTCATTTTTGTGCATTCCTAATCTTTTTGGGTCCTAACCCTATATCATGGCGTTCACAAAAGCAGTCTGGTGTTGCTCGTTCTTCTATAGAGGCCGAGTATCGTTCCCTAGCTACCGCTGCTGCTGAGGTATGTTGGATTAAACATTTATTTCGTGATCTGGGAATCTCTTCATGCATCACACCAAAGCTTCTCTGTGACAACATCAGTGCTACACGACTTGTTCTACATTCGTGCTTCACTCTCGCATGAAACATATTGCGAATGATATTCACTTTGTCCGAGATCACACAGAAAAAGGCTTGTTAGACGTCTCACATATTAGTACCATTGATCAACTTGCTGATGCCCTCACTAAGTCGATTCCTCGGGCACGCTTTCAACTCCTTCGTTCCAAAATTTCAGCTGCCGATGGAACCTCAATTTTGCAGGGGCGTGTGAAGGGTAGGCAGGAATTCTCTTGATGATCACATTAAGTTTGGCATTATTAATTTAATTAATTATGTTCCTATATAAACTCAATCTGTGTAAATAATATCTTAAGACACTCTTTCTCATTCTCAACTCTCTATAAAGCCATCCAATCTCTGTGTCTCTGGTCTCAGAGGTCGGTGGTTCAAGCCCTCCCCAATACATCTCCGCCTTGAGTCTGGGGTCTGTCCACTCCTCGAGCGACGTATAAATAATTTTTTTTAAATCAACAGGGCAGTTATATTTCTGATTTAATAAGTGCTGAGCCGATGTAGATTATTCCTTAATGCTTGTGACCAACAACAATGAAGAAACAAGTGATCAAACATGTCTAATTGATACCCAGTTATTTGACATGATGAGTTACTAATACAATGTTTAGCAAGTAAACACTTTCAAACGGTTATTTTAAACAACCGCCAATTAAAAAAAATTAATCTTTGCGGAAATATTCAGTTTCCAAAACATTTTCCAAAAGTCCCATGTATGAGAGTCTAATTAAGTAGAAGGCATATTCTTTTTTTTTGATGGGTGGGTTTACAATTGAGTACAAGATATTACATATTCATCTAGTACAACTAATACTTTGAACGCACAAGCCATCTAGGCACTACCACCAATGAACTTCAATCATTCATCAATATCCAAGCAATAATGAGCATCCATAGGGCATCAAATCAACAGCTTCCATGCACATGCGGGAAGAATAAACAGCCTCCACGCGCGAAGACGGGAGGAATGAAGTCCCTCTATTGGCGGCATAATCTTATTTAAATCTAACAGATTCGTTCTTAAATATTCATAAGCAATTTTAACAATGACTAAACCATCAATAGTTAAACTCCAACTCAATTTCTGTCATTCTTCCTCCTACACGAACACTTGTCTAACCAAAGATGTTGCCTTATGCAATCCTCGACAAACTGAAGAAGACCTATATCCAATTGGAGCAAAAAAGAATTAGATTGAGAGTAGTATTTGCCTTCATTATCTTGAAAGTAATAGAATTTGGATTCCATATAAATTTGCTAACTTGTTTCACCAAAAAAGCCAAATTATAGTTTTCAAAATCTCTAATGTATCTCTTTTTAATCCAATAAGTTGGTTTCCCATTACAGGAGGAAGACCACCAATTATTATGAATCTGGTTCATTATATTTGCCAAAATAGTGTCCAAAAGCAAAGAGCATGACATAATGTATTGCCGAAAAGCATTGAAACTGATCTGATTCGAACTTTGTTACCCCTATAGATAATTTCTTCACGTTCCAAAGACTATTAAGCTTATTCCAAAAAATCTACTATGTCATTAAAGCTTGTTATTGATGGTAGATTTAAAATATCTACACAAGCACTGTGTAAATCAGCGGGACAATTTTTACTGGTTATCAAATTTGATTTATCGCAATTAATCTTTTGACCTAATAACCAACCTTGTGTTAAACCTCTATTTGGATGAACTATATCTGAATTTAGTCAATATATCATAACTAAATGAAACAATAGTGACTCAACTGTGGCTTTCAAACATTGAGACTTTCTCCTGTAGAATAACTTGTAATACATAAGAAAACAAATAAAAGCTAAGTGGCATCATGGAGAATCGAGCAATACACCGACATGCAATTTATGATGATGGGTAAACTTAATTCTAAAGTAGCAATATGGCATAGCATAAATATAAAAAATTGGCATATGGATGAATTTTCCAAGTTTGCGAAATGGGCAAGTGGATGATATACCGCTTATGAGTGAGAGAATGATCAAGTAAGAACTAGATATTATAGACTCAAAGAACAAACAACTAGAGAAAACTTGGTTTATTAAAAAATTTAAAAATTCTCCTCTCAATTAGATTTTTGTATATAGCTAACAAATCCTGCGATTTAGGAAACCATACAATTTAATCCGGACATACTTTCAAAAGATAATAAAATATCTACCAAAATATATGGTTGACTGCGACGACCGTAATTTAAATTTAACTAGTTTAGTTTTTTTTAAACTATCGAGATTTCGCCTCATGATCGACGGGCGGTTTTAGTCGTGGAACACTAAACCTAATTACGCAAGTTAGATAATTTTTATAACCTAGGTGACCTAGGGTCGAAACAAAGGAGGAGGTGGTAGTTAAGAGTTACCAAAATATACTTAACATAAAAAAGTTTGGGGGTTTGTTGATTGATGATCGGTTTTAAACAAGAAAATTAAGGTGTGATTAAGGATTTTACTTCACCCCTAGGACTTAGAAGAATCAAACATTCAATTTCACATACACAAATTATATTTGGTTAGTTTTCTTAAGGTTATGCATCATATTTCAAGTTCAACTCTCGTTCCTTCCTTAGAAATATTTGATGCGCTAAAAGTATTGATTCTCAACTTCTCGGTCTATTGAACCTTATGGAATTCAAGCATCTGAACCTCAACCCTTCGATCTATTGGTGACACTTAAAACTCAACACAAACCTCACCTATCGTCAAGAGTCTTTGTCGCTCTCGCACAATTAACTCTCAAAAAACAATGAAATAGTTGCTAAAAATCCTAAGAATCAATCGTCTTAAAATCCTAGAACTTTTATTCATTTAGACACATTTATGCATTTCGTCAAACACTAAACATGCATCTTAGTGAATTCATATGATCCCAATAACAAGTCAACTACTCACACATGGTGTAAAAATACAAGTAACAATCAAAATGTAAACAATGAATGTAAAAGAATAATTTTTTTAGGAATGTAGTCTAGGTGTTGTTTATATCTTGATCCTCAATCCCAAGCCTCTTCTTCTCTTCTTGATATTTGGTCTTTATTTTGGATTTTGAATGATTTCCAAAAGATGTTGATTTTTGAATGTGAACTTTGTATTTATAGCTTGGAAAAATCTGAGATTCGACTACATTGAGTCACTTTTCTGGTTTGAGCGAGTCAAATATGACTCGCCCGAATCACTTGGTAAGTGCACTACAACAGTTGGGCGAGTCGAGCCAAGTAGTGATAACAAGACCAACATAAAACGTTTGTAATAAGTAAAACGTATCACACTCCAAGGTTCATAGATGACAATTGACAAGCCGATCAGTTGAATTCCTTAAACATATTAACTCTCACAATCGAGGTCAACAGTGTCCTACAACTAAGTCAGCAACTCCAAAAAAGAGGTTTGTTTGAGCCAATTCACAGTGCACTCTATAATGTATCTCATCCCTTCTCATTGCAGACACAGGAGTACTGCGTTGATCTTATTATTCAGCTGCTCCTGCACGTGATACTTTTTCCCTTGCTTGAGTAAGATCTTATTGTCTCTGGAGATGGAAGTTGGATGTTTTTCGCTAGAAATGAGATGAAAAAACCTATCTTCTTATAATTTCAGGCAGATCATATAGGTTGCAAATAGTTCAGGCAACAGGCAATACATATTTCGATCACCAACACAATAAATTTGTAAGGGCTCGTTTAATAATATAGCAATGCTTAAAAACAAAGGTATAGACAGATATACAGAAACATATAAACCTAGAAGCCCTCATATTTATGTATGAACATTTTATTTCATGATATGAAGTTTTGGAGCCCAATATAGAGCTAGGCTTCAACAAAACCATATCTCAAATCTCCGTTCTTTTGTATCAATCATTGGACTTCAGTATGACACTATACCTTAATGACTGAAGTCCAGCCTAGCAGGGTCTGAACAAACTGTCAAACTTAAATTAGACAAAAGGCAGATACATTCTGTAAAACCCCATTTAGAAATCATGGAAAGCAACAATGTCCCAAACCAAATATATTAGAAATGACGACATGAATGCTGTGCATCAGAAGTTCCCATAGACAAATCAGCATAATCTTCAAAAGAGAATTCTGAGTCCCTGTCTATTTCATCATCACTTGCACTATTATAAATTAATGCAAAACTGAAGTATGACAATATGCAACACACAATTTCACACAAAAACAGAAGTGGATCTGTAAGAGTCTAAGATGAAGCTTGAGAGAAAGAGCGCAGTCACTCTAAGCGGACACTTGACTTAACCCTAGGTATACACAACGTGGGCCATTTGGGCCGGGCTGGGCCCGTTTGATATGTTGGTTTCCCTTTTTTATACCACCACAGCCTTTCGCGTTTGATAAGTTTACTATACCATCTATAAAATTAAATGGAAAAGTACAAAAATAGATATAAACTATCATTAAATAATAAATTACAGTAAGAAAAATAACAAAAAAGAGAATTTCAAAATTAAATCATCAATTTATATCCGCATACAGTTTACATCAATTATATAAATTAATGCACGTTTATTAAAAAACAACTCGTTATTTACATTAAACATTTAATGTGGAAAATCATTTATATTCATTTCGTTATAATAATTTCGTAATACGAAAGTGATTGAGTAAAAATATAATTTAGATAATACGAATTAAGTTCGAGGAGGTCGACCAAATTTTTGTGAGACGCAAATACATCATATCAATTGGTGATTTCTATCAATTTAACTTTGATATTGTAACCATCGATCTCAAAAGCCTGTATAATTTTTGCTAATTCAATTGTCATATTTAATTAAAAACCAACTTCAATCTTAACAATTAGATTAATTAAATCAACGGTGGAGATTAAGTCCTTCTGTCTTAATCATATCGCTTGATCTTAACCCTATATAATACAATTCTTTTTTATAAAAAATTATATTGCATAAAAATAGTTTTATATGTGATAGTTTGTTTTGAAACTCCCCATATTTTTTATTTCAAGTAGTTCACACTGTAATTTATCATCTGATGTTAGGTCATATATAATTTTCTATTTTTCCAAAAATATATTATCAATTTATATAAAAAAGAAATTGAATTCTCTAAATTATATTTTTACTCAATCACTTTATTATTAAGAAAATGATATAATGAAATGAGTGTATGTGATAGTATTAAATAAATATAAAAGATTTATTCCATAAGAAATTTAATGCATACTAGTCCTCTTTGCATAGTCAAAACTGTGCATATTGAGTTGGGATGTAATATACAGTCCACATAATTTGAAGATGAATTACAGAATCAGTTGAACAATTTTATATTACTCCCACAAACTTTTGATCGAGAGAAGAAAAATGCTTGAATATTATAAAAGACTGTTAAATCTTTTCTCAAAAAACATTAAAATACCTAAATCAAAAATACAAAAATCTCCACTCCACATAATCATCGATATCCTCGTTGTTAACAAACCAAAAACACAAATTAAAGAAGAATCGCTCTGAAAAAACAAACAAAATTGAGTTGAAGAAGAAAAAATGAACGTTCAATGTAAATGAATGACGCGAAATGAAGCGGTTTGGTAAAAGATGATGCGGAAGCCACGCTCGGGGAGACATAAAGCGACGCTTGAGGAAGATATATGTGGAACGACGGTTGAAGAGATGTGACTCTCTTGTTTTAGGGTTTAGTGTACCTTATACCCTTTGATTTTTCATTATTTTGCGTAAGGTTTATTTGTTTATGAAAGGGTAAATTTGGAAACTGAATTGTGGCTTCAATAATCGTCAATGGGAATGCTTGCGTTTTAAATATAGTAAAGATAACGAGTTTTTAATAGATAATCATTAATATATATATATAATAAAAATATTACTATTGTAAAATAATTTCACACAAAAAATTAGTAATTTATTTTTAAATCTCATCCCTTTTGTCATTTTGGTAGTTAGGAGCGTAATTTATCAATTGGTGGTAGCTCATAGCCCTGTTCGTCTTTTTTCGTCTTTTTTGATAGTTTATACCGTAGTTTGTCGTTTCATGGTATTTCATATCCCTTTTATACTTTTCACAAAATTAAATGGGTTACAACCAATTCAAATAGGTTTTTTGTGTGTTTTGACTTTCTGCATTGTGTTTATTTGTCAAATATAAATTATCATTCATCTTTAAACTATGTCATTATAAAATTTGAGGTGGAAGAATAACTTTTCGTTCAATAAATTAAATTTAAATATGAGAATGTGTCAAAAGAAACCATTTCATGATTTCTACAAACCCAATATCTCAATTTGGGTTTCGAGAATTGATCATTAATAAAGTGGTAACTTTAACTTGACCCAATATCTACAAACCCAATATCTCAAAAGAACCATTGACCATTTCACGACGCGTGGATATATAACTTTATTTCGGACAATTTCAAAAAAACCACCATTATAATGTCCTGTTCGTAAAAAACCGCCATTTTAACAAATAATTATAAAATGACTCTATTATAATATCCCAATTATCAAAAACCACCATCTGAATACATAGGTAATGCTAGGGAATGAGATTGAGGCTATGATTGTGGCTATCTTTGATTAGTAAGGCAGTATACGTTAATTAATTTATAATCCATACTAGACACGAAATCCAATGGAAGCATATTTGTAGTTGCGGGTGTGGTGAGAAGCTGTTACATTTTAGCTCAAAGTCGATCTTTAGGATCTAGAAAAAACAGTTAGACTTTAAAAGTAGTGATATAATAAATCATATTTCATAAGATAAATGAGAAAATTATTTATATTTGAACACGCAGTCGATAATCATTAAACATTGATAATAAACTCTCAAACAAGAGTTTCTTTTTGCATTTTCTAATATTATTTTCTTCATTGACTATCATCGAGATTAAATTGAAGCACCATGTAGCTAGACTTATCGACGAGTAAAATTATCATATGAGCCTTTGATCTAGCATGAATAGTGCAGTTGGTAGTACTCTGATAATAAGTTATTAAAATGGCGGTTATTATAATAGTGGTTTTCGGTAATTAATTTCAATACAAAATAATATTTTATTGCCACCTGTACACGCACTTGACGGAAGTTTTAACGGAATAGTGTCAATCGTGGTTTTTGCTAACGGAGGTATTATAATATAGGTATTTCGTAATTAGTTGTTAAAATGATAGTTTACTGCAAAACGGGGTATTATAATAGTGGTTTACTGCAATTATCCCTTTTTATAACCTATAAAATAATTTGAGCCAATCATCAAATTTGTTCGAACATTTTTAATTTTCTCAAATAATCAGTTTAACTAGACAAAGGATATAATTATATTTAACCAACCAATTTTTTTA
>QZGG01004862.1:0-10286 GCA_006409495.1 Sedum album
AGTACTAGGAGAGGTCGAGCTAATAAGTCGTGGACTTGTTAAAAAGATAAAACTCAGCGGAGGAGATATTATTATCTTACCCGAAAACGAGGACAAAGATGATATTAGTCACGACTCACCACCACCCGAGACCAATTCCCTTGATGAGCTTTTAAGAATTCTAGAAATATTATTGCATGGCAAAGGGACATCACTAGTTGGTATACCGACATGACTATTTGGCAAGGAGAAATGATGAAGACATTGTTCACTCACACCTCGTGTGAAGGATACCGATCACCACCTCGACCTACATTGCATCACTCGACCAGAAACCGCTCAAGAAGATGAAGAATTCGTAGATGCAGAAGATAACGTAGGTGACAACGAATAGGTCTGATAATGAACAACTTCCGAATCCTTGGAAACACCCGATATCTCCCAAACAAACAATCAACACAACCTTCACAACTAGAAAACAGATTGATCGAGTACTTGACGTTGCACTTGTTTGAACATTTAACTTACTTATCTATCATGTTTTGCTTTGTTTGATATATAATGACAAATCTTTGTTAGCATTGCAAGAATGATACATGTGCAGCACATTGGAAAGTCAAGATACGAAGAAAATGTCAAGAACGAAATACTCGACAACCAGCTAAGTATCTCTACACTTAATCTTAATTTATTGCTTAGGGACTAAGCAAATTTTTAAGTGTGGGGTGGGGAGTAGTATGCATACAAATTTTCATGATATATTCATTGCATACTTTCAAAATTTGCATACATCCTACTATTTAAATGAAAACACGTTGAAAAATGTCAATTAAACATGCTAAACAAGATCGAGCACTTAGATTAAAAATGTTTGCTGAGAAACTCATGAATTGAATTTTTTGAATTGAACGATTTTCATGATAGAAAATTTATTTCTTGTGACTTAACATAAGAGCTTGCCTAATTTGATTTTTCTTAGAAATTTTTGACATGACACCTTGAGAAAAACAAAGTTTTATCCAATTTCATAGAGGAAAATTTTTGAACGAAACATGGATAATATTTCATAAAGCTATTGTATTGCCTTTAGGTGACTTAAGCATATCTCGTAATATATGGTGCATTTTTTGTAACACTCGAGTTAATATTTTGGCATCTAGTCAAGTCTTAAGTGTGGGGTTATCCGATAAAGTCGAGCATTTGCCGAGGGTTAGGAAAGAAAATAAAATTTATTTCCCCCTTGAAAGTATCTGCTTGACAAAACAAGAAAATGCATTTGCCGAGGGTTAGGAAAGAAAATAAAATTTTTTCCCCCTTGAAAGTATTTGCTTTGATAAAAAACAAAGAGAAAAAAATATAAAAGAAAATATATTGTTTCCCCACTTAAGTCCTTGCTATTGCCTAAATAATGTGGCGACTCGAGTGAAGCTGTCGAGTGATAACCATGGAGAATTGCTTAGGGACGATCCTTGTACTTATGTACGTAGGCATGACATGCTTTTGAGAGAAAAATTCATGAAATACGTGGTAATAATCTGGAATTCCTCTACTCTTATGGATTATGACGTGTAGTCTAATTCTCGGGCAAGAATTCTTGACCTTGACCTTATGGACTAGCCCTCGCTAGCATAGGTGATTGGTTCGGTGAAACTCCTCTTGAAAATTGTGTTTTACTTTGTGATATTCGGTGTAAGTTGGGAATGGAGAGAAAGGACAAATTAAGGTTAGTTTCTTATTGCTCGAGTTACGTTGAAATTTATGACTATCGTGATTTGAAGTGATTTTCAATAATTTTTCATGCCATGAATGATCGGCTATACTTTGAAGTGTTTTTTATTAAAGAATATTGCAAAAGAATGTTTGTTGAATTGACTAGTTATGTAAATGAATACGATAAATGGATGATGTGCAGGATTTGTGAGTATTCCGTTATTTGAAAACTCTCACGAGACTAAAACTCGTTCGCTAGGGAAGCCTAGAGGTTTAAAGGCTTAATGCATATGCTAAATGCATTCATGATTTTCTACGACAGTGAACTAGGATTAGATTAACTTTAGAAATCTCAGGAGTAAGAATAAGCTTAATGCTTCTTCGGGACGAACAAGGATTAAGTGTGGGGTATTTTGATCAGTGTTAGAAATGTCTATTTTAAGCCCCTACTTTCATGCTTATTTCCTATGATTATAACGTAAAATATATTACTTTTGATACTTTGATTGATGTTTCAGGTCAAAAGCACGATTCCAGCCTTACGAAGGAGCATAAATGGAAATATGAGGAAAAGCACGTGAATTCGGCCTAAATCAGACGTAATTGGAAGCATTTTTGCAATTCTTAGACCGAGTGTACTAAAGTACTTAACCGAGCAAGAACAGCCAAAGATTCATGTTACTCGACCGAAGTAAATACACTGCTCGAGCAAGTCATCACGTGATCAAGACTCTTCGTATGGATTCTCTTCATTCACTCGACCATTTAATTCAAGATTTAATACAAGAAGATAAGGAAGACCTTCCACTTACTCGATCATTAAAGATGAGAAGATAAGGAAGACCTCTCCATTTACTCGGCCATTTATGATTAGGAGTTAAGGCAAGACCTTTCATGCACTCAACCCTTTGATTGATCTTCACTATATAAACATCACAAGAGACTCAAAGAAGGTTGGCTGCTGCTGCCCGAGCTGCCTAGGGGGCCGAAAACCCTAGTAAAGTGATTGAGAGCTGTCGAGTAAACCAAGTGAAGAAGAAGATATACCCGAGAGAGTTCGGAGGACCGATTGAATTATTGAAGTTTATACAACCAGATTTTGTACTCGAGATAACGAGGAAGATTGCAGCAGCTTGGAGCTCGACCGTTGATAGAGCATAGTTGTACGCTACTTTAAGTCCTTTACATTGCTTATATTCTAACATATTTCAGTATAAGATTACGCTTTTGGTGTAGTTTTGTATCTCAGGTTTAAAAGAAGAGTTAGAATAAAAACGCAACAAGAAGGCTGAAATTCAGAGCAAAAGACAAAAACTTGACAACAAAGGACAGAAGACCACTAGCGCGCGAGCACTATGGCGCGCGAGTGAAGGTCGTGTAGAAGACAGCAAACGGTGACGTCAGCAGACAACGATATATCTGAAGCGATGACGTCATCACGCGCACAGAATATTTCTAAGTTCGGTTTTTGGAAATCAAGTATTTCCTAAGCTGATTTTTAGAGATGCAGACGATTTCCTACAGATACCCTTGCCTAAATATTCATGGAAACCCTAGGAGGCAAGGACTATAAATACAAAGCTTCATGGAGATCACATACATGCACGCAGAAGGGACCAGACGGCTCAGAGCAGAATTCCGACTTAGCCGTGCGCACAAGCTATCATGCGAGCCTGACGACGCACCAAACAGATTTGTCTTGTTATTTTAGTTGTCTTATAATTATTCTTGAGATGTATTCATTCAGTATGAGTAGCTAAACTCACTGAACTCGGTTTGGATTTGAATCTATGAATTATATGTTTTGAGGTCTAGTTCTTAATTTGCATGATAAAGTTCAGTATTATTATTCCGAACTCAATTGCATGATAATTAGGTTAGACAATTAAGCGAAGCCTTGCACCGCAGACTTAGTTGTAGAATCTAGTATCTATAGTTAAACTATCAGAAGTACGTGACTGTGAATGATAGGAGTAACACTAGAATAGGCAGTAGCTACCTTGACCGGATTCGTTATTGACTAGACTAGGTTGAGTAATAATATCATACGGACCTTGACCGAAATGTATGTGTAGGTTATTAAGCTGTGACAGGACCTTAACCTACGTGAACTTATGTCATGTACCCTTAGTGAACGAGGATAAACATAGAAATTCATAGTGAAGAATCTGAACCGAGCTCATCTCTTGCATCTTTATTTACATCTTTTATACTTGTTGTCTGTGTGTGCGCCAGTTGTACTTGCGCAACAGTTTCCTTTCTTTTAATTGTTTTCACTCACAACCCCAATCTTTAGTTTGTAGTTGAAAGGAGATTTCTCACCGTTCCCTGTGGATTCGACCCCAGCTTACCGATACTATACTAGTAGAAGAGCCGGGATAAATTTGCAGCACTCAACGACGTGCTCGTCAACCGTGGATCATCAATCACTGAGAATTTCTAAACTTTACTCTTGTTTTATTTACAATCGTTTGAACATGTTTGCATTATCACTCGAGATGAGTGAGTAGTTTCCTTATGATGGGGATTTGATGAATCTCTAATGCTTATGAATAACTTGAACATGATTATTTAATTTACATGAATCAATTCTTGTATGACAATTGTGTGTGTTGAATCATACCCGAGCCTTATCTTCATAAATTAGGTGTCCTGACAAAACATCTAGAAGAGTAGGTCGGAGTAGTATTTTCTAGGGAAGGACCGGGAGGTGAACTTAGAGTATTTTGGAATCAATACAACCATTAGATCGAGTATATTAGCAAAGCGGGAGCAGCGAGTATATTTGGTGCATGAATGTATTAATAAGCGTATTTGGACAGATTAGTGAAAACACCGGGAGGAATGAAGCTAGTCGAGTAGATGTTTACGTGCGAATCTAACACGGGAGTGAGGATTCGTACGCTAATGCTACTCAGTCTAAATTCTATAATATAAATCTAACATGGGAGTGAGGATTTATATTATCATATAACTATACGTTCTATATTAAATTGTCATCAAGAAGGAAATTCATAACTATAATATAAATCTAACACGGGAGTGAGGATTTATATATCTTGTTTGAGTGAAACCGTAAGTATTAGTGGAGGATTCTCATCCTTATCATAGTTTTTAATATTTGATAACTAAAACCTTTTCTTTAAATATTGCCTTGAGAATAAATAAAATTGTCCTTTGAAATAAATAAAACACTTTAGAACTAAATTGAAAGCTAGTAATCGAGTGTAAAGAATTAAAAGCTAGTAATCGAGTTTGAAATATAACTTGACTCCACTGTTCCCTTGGGTTCGGCACTAGGTCACCCCTAGTTCTATAAATTCTTTTGGTTGCGTGTTGGAATGTTTATCATCTACATATACGCCAACGTCAATGATAAACATAGAAATTCATAGTGAATAATTTGAACCGAGCTCATCTTTCTTGTTTTTATTAACATCTTTTGTAACTGCTTTCTAATTGTGCACCACTGTTACTTGCGCAACAGTTTCTTTCTTTTTCTTGTTTACTCACAACCCCAACATTAGATTGTAGATCAAAAGATGACTTCTCACCGTTACCTGTGGATTCGACCCCAGCTTGCCAATACTATATTAAGTAGGAGAGTCGGGACAAATTTGCAGCACTCAACGACGTGCTCGTCAAATTTTGGCGCCATTGCCGGGGTACGCACTAGAGAAGTTTTCTTTTCTTTGTATTTAGTTTGTTATTTAAATTTCTGTTTCTTATATAAAAAATCCAAAAAAATTAGTTACGTTAATCTAACTATTGTTTTTTTCTTTGTATGGAAGCAAGTGGCGAAAATAGTGTAATCGGCCGAAGACTAGAGACTCCAGACACGCCAGTGCGCAACGCCGACAACATCTTTGCTCGCCTACACCCTACTGAACTCGAAGCGATCAGAAGAGAGGTACGTAGAGACCTAGAGTTCAGAATGGCTGCTGAAGTACCGAGAGACGACAACCAGCTACCCAATAATATGGACGTACGCGTGCCACAACCTGTCATGCGCGTACCTGCGCAACTAGTGGCGCGACGCACCATAAAAGAGATGTTGGCTTCGCAAGCTGTTAATCAACCTTGGTGCATCGTGCTGCCCCCGAATGGTCATTTCGAGTTAAGGACCCAGCTTGTTCACTACATACTAAAGTTCCATGGTATGGCTAGTGAGATTCCGGTGAAGCATGTCAGAGAGTTCGCGGCTATCTGCGAAAAAATGAGGAATGGGAATGAGGATCCGGAATTACTGAAGTTTAGAGCATTCCCATTCTCACTGTGTGATTCAGCTTGGCAATGGTTGATGGGGCTAGCACCAGGCTCGATAAGGACGTGGCCTGAGTTGCAGGAGAGATTCCTAGACAAGTATGTGTAGGTTATTAAGCTGTGACAGGACCTTAACCTGCGTGAACTTATGTCATGTATATTTAGTGACCAAGGATAAACATAGAAATTCATAGTGAAGAATCTGAACCGAGCTCATCTCTTGAATCTTTATTTACATCTTTTATACTTGTTGTCTGTGTGTGTGCGAGTTACACTTGCGCAACAGTTTTCTTTATTTTAATTGTTACTCACAACCCTAGTTTTAGATTGTAGATTAAGAAGGAGATTTCTCACCGTTCCCTGTGGATTCGACCCCAGCTTGCCAATACTATACTAGTAGGAGAGCCGGGATAAATTTGCAGCATTCAATGACGTGCTCGTCAAATTTTGGCACCGTTGCCGGGGAACGGCTAGAGAAGTTTTCTTTTCCTTTTTCTTTTTATTTACTTTTCGTTTCTCTTAAATAAAAAATCCAAAAAAAATAGTTACGTTTAATTTAGCTGTTGTTTTTGTTTTGCATGGAAGATTTTGGTGAGAACAGTGTAATCGGCAGAAGAAGAGAAACTCCAGACGCGCCAGTGCGCAACGCCGAGAACATCTTTGCTCGCCTACACCCAGCTGAACTCGAAGCAATCAGAAGAGAAGTACGCAGAGACTTAGAGTTCAGAATGGATGTTGAATTACCCAGAAACGATAATCAGCTAAATGACAACGTGGATGTACGCACGCCACCACCTGTCGCGCACGTACCTGCTCAACCTGTGGCGCGCCGCACCATCAAAGAGATGTCTGCTCCTCAGGCAGTTAATCAGCCATGGTGCATCGTGCTACCTCCTGATGGTCACTTCGAACTGAGAACGCAACTTGTTCACTACATACCAAAGTTCCATGTATGGTCAGTGTAAACCCAGTAAAGCATGTACGAGAGTTCGCGGCCATCTGCGAAAACATGAGGAATGGGAACGAGGATCCTGAGTTGCTAAAGTTGAGAGCTTTCCCATTCTCATTATGTGATTCAGCTCGACAATGGTTAATGGGGCTAGCTCCGGGGTCAATAAGGACATGGCCCGAGCTACAAGAACGGTTCCTAGACAAATTCTATCCCGCGGCCAAGGTATCATTACTACGTAGAGAGCTAGCTGCCCCAAAACAGTTGCATGGAGAGTCACTATCAGAGTATTACGAGCGGTTCAGGGAACTTGAAGCGAACTGCTACAATCACGAACTCCCGCAACATGTACTGATCGAGAACTTCCTCAATGGACTAACTGAGATGGAACTTAGGTTGTTGAATGCTTGCGCAGGAGGCAACGTGAGGAATATGTACCCAGAGGATGTTTGGAAGCTGATAGAAGACACTGCGGACCAAGTCAGATATCAAGTGTCTCTAGAGAATAACCGCACCAGATCACTGCATCAAGTAGACGTAACCAGAGAAATCAAAGAATTGAAGGATATGATGCAGAAAATGATGACAAACAAGCATCGGTACAGAACCTGCGAATTCTGTCACGCCACAGACCATCTGACAGACGCATGCCCCTCCCTATTCGAAGAACACGCAGATGTAAATGCAGTAGGAGGATGGAATAATGACAGGCTAGGCAAGGACAGCCTAGATTCGGCTTAGCAGAAAACGGGTTTAGTTGGAAGAATGAGCAGAATTTCCAAAGACCGCGCTGACTGGCGCGCGCAACCTAATGCACCACTGGCGCGCGACCTTACGCATCAGTGACTTCTTACAACCCACCACACAGACGCCTGAAGGACAAACGCAGAATACTCAACCACCCAAGAAGTCATTAGAGGAAATAGTTAGTCAGTTGGCTGAGACAGTGCGAAGGAATGAAGAGCAGAATGATAAAAGGTTTAAACTAATAGAGAACCAGCTCACCCAGATCGCCACCACTGTGAATGAACTGAAGGCTAGTGATGGTAATCTGCCTTCAGGTCATTCAGAACCCGAAAGGAAGTATCAACATGGTTCAGATGGACGCGCCACAACCAGACAATACTAGCACGCCAGTTGATACACGCGTCACTGCTGGTGCAGAAGAACATAGTAAAGAATTGATTGTAGCACCAGTTTTCACAAGCACCTACTCTGATGCGCCAGAACAGAAGGAAGGTATCATGCTGAATGATCTCCAAGCAAGCTTGAAGTTATGTTTAGCTCCAGATTTACCAGAGAAACTTGCTGATCCGGGAACTTTTACCATTCCGTGCTTTATTGGAGACACCCTGGTTAGCGAGTGCATGTTAGACTTAGGAGCATCAGTTAACTTGCTGCCATATTCGCTATATTCAGCATCATCAATGGGACCTCTAGAGCCAACGGACATTGCATTACTACTTGCGGACAACTCACGGACCGAAGCAAAGGGGAAGATAGTGGATGTCTTGACTCATGTCGGCGAACTCAAGTTCCTAGCAGATTTCTATGTAGTTGACATGAACAAGCCGAATACGGAAGCAAGAGAATCTGTGTTGCTTGGCCGACCATTCATGAGGACCGCGCAAGTGTGCATTGATGTCGGGAAAAGGTATGGTGACATTACAAGATAAGAAGCACATACTCAGATTAGATGTCATCAACAGAATCAGGTTATCCGAGGAACCATTGGTAAATGATCGGGTAAACAAGGCACCAATACAAGGCATTCTGAGATGATGCGCGCCAGCCAGAAGACTATGCCTTTGGCGCGCCAGAACAATATAAAGAATAAGCCACCTGATAAGAGGAGCAGAGAGCGAAGCCGAGAGCAACACGATACTTGGGAACAGCATCGGAACGCAGATATGGTGCGCAGGATGATCATGCAGAATAGGGCTGCGCGACTCAAGGACGCGCGAGAGATAACTTGCGCACAGTCTGGCGCATCTGACAGACCTAATACGCGAAACTTCGCGTTTTCTATCTCTTTACCCTCCGATCATATTGACTACTCTTATTATTCTGATATTAACTCACTTGAATTTTTGCCATGCAGAAAAGATGATAACACAGAAGGAGGCAAATGTTCAAGTGTGGGGGAGGTAAACCGTGCGCTATGAGTGCACATTTGCGTCGAGCTAACGACGTTAAACAAAGCACTCGTCGGAAGGTACTCCGACAAACTTAACTTAGATTATTTTCGTTTGTTTTGTGAGTGTTTAGTTTTAGTTTAGTTTTAGTTTTAGGTTTAGTTTTGATTTTGGGCCCAAGTAGTTTTGGGCCATGCATGCATGTGGGCTTTATGCTATAAATATGTGATGTGGGGTTCATTTTGTGTCACTTTTCATTTTTCACTTATCTCACTAAAATACAAAAACCCAAAGCCACCAAGCCACCACCGCCGCGCCGGCGCCGCCCAACCCAGAATTTCGAGATTTTTGGTCAGAACGTAGATCTCAGTTCAGGTATTCTAGTGTCAAAATTTCAGTTGATTTGGAAAAGTTTTAGTGGTTCAATTTGACAGTAGAAGTTCTAGATCTAGATCTGCACCGTGCTCGCGCGTGACAGGACACGCGCGCCAGTTCAGTTATTTCCATGTTTTCTTGTTGCTTATCATGTCAATCTGTGTGAACAAAACCGAGAAACTGGACTTCGACATCAAATATAGGATGTACAGTAGGTGCGAGGTGCTTCCTACAGTTTTTGTGGACGATGGCTTCTTGCGCGAGATGGGATTGTACAAAAAGGTACATGCAGCCTTTGCCGCCACTGGATGGGCAGCGTTTATGGATCTGTCCTCGGATACAGATGTGGAGGACACACTCGAGTTCCTTGCGTCATACCAGGGACTCGCGGACAGGATTAGGTACCGCCACAGGGGCGGGTACTATGAGGCCACGCCATCACAGTTTGGCGCAGTTATGGGTTTGGACAGGATGCCGGGTGCGCAGGTTGATGAGCATTCAGATCAGGAGGCGTGGGACGATTGGACGGATGGGAGCAAAGCATATGCCGGAGGAAGGAGCCTCGGTACGAAGCTCTTGGACCCGAAGATGTTTTATTTGCAGCGGCTCATATCTCACTCCATACTCGGGCGATACAATGGATCTCAGCGCCCTGGACTGATGACATGGAGATCCTCAAGCGGTCTCTACTACGGCAGAAGGTGCCTACACGCGCTGCTCACCAAGCTATTGGAAGCTGTGAGCAAAGGGCCGCTGCTATGCGGAAGGTCTGATCACGCACTTTCTACGTGCGCTACACATGAACCTTGGCTTGAAGAGCCACCATAGTACGAGCTGAGTACCTGACGCGCCAGAATGCGCCTGTACAAAGTATT
>QZGG01004863.1:0-10286 GCA_006409495.1 Sedum album
TTAAGATATTTGTTTAAATTTTAAAAGTAAAAGATTCAATATGAAATTTAAAACAATAAGCATGACACAAAAAATTAAGTTTCACTGGACCTGAGGCAGAAGCCTATACATAAAGAAAAAAATCAAAACAGTGATTCGAACTGTGGATCATTGAATTACATTACCAGCATAGTTTGATTACTGAAAATCATCCTCTAAAAGGGTTTTGTTAAAATTAACTATTGAGAGGGTGGTTTTCAACAACAAAAAACTCTTATCGATATGTATAATCTATCATTATAGTTAATATAGGAGGCCCTTACAAGAGATTGGTTCATGTGCCTGAGCACAGTCTGCTCAACCCAAGCAGGTTTACCTCCAATGCAGCGGTCTAATTCTTTAAAAGTTATAAACATTTAGATATACCATCCTTATACTTGTTAGTCATCTCACATTTTTCTATTTCATTGTACATTTGTTTTTCTCATCTCCTAGTTCCATCTCCATCTTTTTTGGGTTTGTATGTAATAGGTGGAATACCAACTACATTGTGCCATTTTTTGATACACAAGAACAAAACATAAGAAGACTATTACACCTCAAAAAGATCCTAATAAATAATAATAAAGGGCAATAGTTAAGATTGCGAAAAGACAAATTATGTATCGCATTAGACTCTTCTCGGAGGAATCAAAGACTAGTTCTTTTTGAGAGCTAAGAGTTTAACCGATTTCTCATACCATTTTCTAACAAATAATTGTGCCATTTGAGATAGAAAAAAAGGTTAACAACATAAAACTATTCTTATAATAGCTGAAATTCCATGACATCACTCTTATATTATAATATTCAATTCAACCACCTTTATAACCACCTCCATTAACAATTAAATAGGCAGTGAAGTAAAAAACAATTTATTATGCCGAGAGTGTATTATAATAATAAATATAAAAATATTTTTAACAAGTCAATATATTTAACGGAATATTTGATGGAATACTGTCAGGTGGTTAATTACTAACGGTGGTGGTTATAAAGTGATTTACTGGACTATTGCATATAAGGTTGGTGTCGTGAAATATCACTTATTGTGAGGATGATTTTCTGCAATTTCATCATTAACATCAATATCACTCAAAAATATGCTATTGACTCGCTATTTAGTGAACATTGATTGAGTATTAAAAGTATAAGAGGACATGATTATGATGGAACAAGCAATATGAAGGGTGAAGTTAATGGTTTGCGAGCTTTGATTATGCAAGAGAATAACTCAGCTTATTATGTTCATTGTTTGCTCATCAGCTACGATTAATTATTGTAGCAATCACGAAGAAACATTTTGAGGTTGGTGATTTTTTGATATGATAGCTCTTCAATTGAATGTAGTTGGATCATCATGCAAGCGAAAAGATATGATTCGAGATAAACATCAAGAACTAATTAAAGAGGCCATTTGTAATCATGAGATAGAAACAGGAAGCGGATTAAATCAAGAGCTTGCTTCAACAAGACCTGAAAATACTCAATGGGGCTCTCATTGTACGACACTTCAACATATGGAGTTATTTTCAATAATTTTTGGAGGTACTTGAGTATATTGAATTGGAAGGGTCGGATAATGTGAAACGACCTCAAGCAAATGGACTTTCAAAATATTTACAGTAATTTGATTCTGCATTTTATTTGCATTTGAAGTTGCTTATTTTATGCCTAACAGAATCTTTGTCAATGGCTCTTCAAAGAAAAGATCAAGATATTTTGAATGTTATGACCATGGTGACATCATCAAAAAGATAATTGCAAAGAATTAGAGATTGCGAGTGGAGTTTACTTTTATTGGATGTATCACCATTTTGTGAAAAATATGAATTTCAAGGTTTGAATATGGATGAAGTGTTCGTTGATAAACATAGACCGAGAAAAAAGTCAAATATCACTAACTTTCAACATCTTCAGGTGGACTGCTTTCATACAGTAGTGGATTTGGTACTTCAAGAGTTAAATGATCGCTTTGATGAGATTAATTCTGAATTGCTTATATGCGTGGCTTCTTAGAGTCTAGTTGATTTATTTTGCAACTTTGATCATTTGAAGTTGATGAGATTGTCCAAATTTTATCCCCTAGACTTTGATTCAGGGGATCTAATGACTCTTAAGCATCAGTTGTGTCCATATGTAGACAATGTTCGTGAAGATGAAAGATTTGCAAATTTGAAGGATATTATGTGCTCTTGCTAAACATGCTGGATACAAGAAAATATTTTGCATATCCTTTGGTATATCGACTCTGAAGCTTGCTTTAACTTTATCAGTTGCCACAGTGACCGTCGAGAGATGTTTTTCTTCAATGAAAATCGTGAAAACCAATCTACGCAGCTGCATGGTAGATTCAGTTTTGTGCAACTCTCTTATTTGTTATATTGAGAAAGATATATCTGTCACTATAAGTAACGAAGATGTGATAGACCGTTTTATGAAAATGAAGAATCGTAGAGAGCAGTTGTAATAAACTTATTTTTTTATTTTGTCCCTAGTCCCAAAAATTCCTGGGTCCGCCACTAGACGTGACTCCTGTCGTGCCAAAAGATATGTCTCTTCGATAAACTTTATGCATCACATCATCATTCTGCTATTGTCGAATGTGGCTTAAGACGTTTTTATGAAAATTTTGATTTCTTTAATTTAATATATGTAGTTTTTCCAAATTATGCCATATAAAACAAAGGGTTGTTTTGATTTTTGTTGCAAAAGTGTTTTTATGCAACGACATTCTTAGCAACAATGTAAATTCGTCACATATTCTTTATGCAACACTATTTATATGCGACGAATTATCATTTTTGTTGCATTATGGGGAAAAGGTATAGTGGTCATATGAAACAACATCTGAAAAGTGAATGTTACCTGCCACCTTACATATCATGATGTTATGAGTTAGTGATAAAATTGTTTAGTGATGACTAATTGATCAACTAATTTGAGATCAGTACTTTTATTGTTGACAAGGTTCAGGAGACGTTTCACAGCTTGGATGGTGTGGTGCGACTGATGAGGATGAAGGAAGTTTGCCAGCTGATGAGGATGAAGGAAGTTTGCCGGCTGATGAGAATGAAGGAAGTTTGCCGGCTGATGAGAATGAAGGAAGTTTGCCGGCTGATGAGAATGAAGGAAGTTTGCCTGCTGATGAGGATGAAGGAAGTTAGTTGTGCTAAAATGCATTTTGATATTTAGGAGCGATTTTAATATGTGATGATTTTTCTTAGAGTTATAATTGATGCTTCATGGTTTTATGTAATTCAAAATTTGGGCACCTCTTATATTATAATTAATAGAAAGCATATTTAAATTTATTTCGTTTATGAAAATAATAGTACATAAAGTGTGTTGTTTTTGTTTTGTTACATAAGAAAATGTTGTGGAAGTCATATATAACGAGGTATTCACTTCTTACGGGACATATAACACCTTTAATCGAAAAAATATTTTATAACACAAATTCAATTACAATATGTGGTATGTTGTCAAAGGCTTATACAACATATATTCACTTCTTTGCAATATGTTTACTAGTTTAGCAAAGTAATGAAACTAACATAGCACATCTACTCAATAAATGCGAACTGCAAATAATTTCTCTCGAAATATATGTCCAACCCGTTTTTATTACCGTGCGTACAATCGATACGGTAAGACTACCTCGAATTTGTATAGGTCTATTTCTTCGTCACCGTTCTCTATTTTTGATTACTCCCTTGACCTTTCTCTATTTTTGATTACTCCCTTAAGTTTTCTCTATTTTTGATTACTCCCCTTGAGCTTTCTCTATTTTTGATTACTCCCTTGAGCTTTTTCTATTTTTTGATTATTTCTTTGATCTTTCTCTATTTTTTTGATTATTTCCTTGACCTTTCTCTATTTTGTGATTACTCCTTTGACCTTTCTCTACTTTTTAATTAAAAAAGAAAGAGAATGGATCAAATGAAAAGTGCTAGTTTGGTTATAAAATACAAACAAATCTAAACCACCCATTAGATTTCAATCAACGGTTATAAATAAAGAATATTAATTAATACAAAAAATTACAAAAGGGCAATAATGGAAATACACTGTATAATATATTTTTCAAATATACTCATTAATATCAATCCCTTATTTTAAGGAACCTACATTTAATTTTATGATACGAAAATCTACATTCAATTTTTTTGATGTGAAGGTGGTTTAATTTTTTAAAGTTACGTGAAAAAATTATTAAACATTTTTCCTATCAATTTCAAGTATTCAATTAGTGATTTACAATACCAACTACTTTTTGCTATATAATATGATTCATGATTTGATAGGATGATTCATGAATCATATGATAGCAAATTATGAATCATGTCGGAGCAAATCATGACTAGATGTTATGATTCAAAAGTTACGCTATGTTATACAATATGGTCGTCAGTTGTGAGGGTTAAGGCCAAAATTTGCGCAATTTGAGTTTGTAATAGTGTATGACCCATGAATCATATTATAGAAAATTACGAATCATAGTATAGCAAATTATGAATCATAGTATGACAAATTATGAATCATAGCATAGCAAAGAATAAATCATATCACGGAAAATCATGAATCATAGCATAACAAATAATGAATCATATCATAACAAATCTCGAATCATATTATTGCAAATCATGAATCATGATATAGCAAATCACGAATCATGATATAGCAAATCATGAATCATAAGAATGCGATCGTTGACCATATGTATGTAACCTGTGAACTAATACACAATTTATAAACCTGTTTTTTTCATTAACTTCATAAAACATAAAATTAATCATCAACCCAAAATGTCTAGATTATCCCTAACAATCCAAAACATCAAAATCATACAAGTTCCCTGAGTTCTCCAATACAACCTTAGGATTTCAAATCTATAAGAGAGCGAGTAGGTGATGTTAGGATGGATGATTAACGAATCGCGTCGGTATGGCTGGGCGTATGGCTATCGTCATTGTTTGATTAGGAGCCAAATTGAATCGATTACGACACTACCGAGACAACTTACTGAAATTAGGGTTTCAGATATACTAAATGAAGTAGATTCGGATCTTGTAGACGACGACGACTCTCGAACAAAGGCGTATGCGGCTACGGTCGCGTTCGACGATTCTGCAGTCGCTAGTTCAAAATCGAAAACGAGAATAATCCGTGAAAACGTGATTTTCGAAAACCGATTCAAAACTGATTTTTTGATTTTTTGTGGACTAATCTACCTTCCTGACTTTTTAAAATCATAATTGAATAATTAATGTTTCAATAAATTATGTTTGGCCCCCAAATTAATAGTTGTTCAATCAACTTTTTCACTTGATCCTTATTCAAAAAGAAAACCTCAGTTGTAAAAGGTGGAAGAGACACGTGGAGGACCGCGGAAGTATGAGGCAAGCTGCAGCTCTGCCACGAGGCCCACTTGAATCCGCCACGTTCTGCCCATGCAAGCCTTCTTATTTACACTCCGCCTAAAACTCTATAAAACCACGGAACCTCTCCGATGATACTTCCATCAAACAAGGGTTGAAAATGCCGGGACTAACTATAGGCGACACTGTTCCAAATTTGGAAGCTGAAAGCACTAAAGGGAAGATCAAGTTACATGACTTTGTTGGTGATGGATGGACCATCCTCTTTTCACACCCAGGTAAGAAATATGTCACAAATAAACTAATCAAACACTTAGTTGTTATAAGTATGGTTTTAGGTTTTAGGTTTTAGGTTTTAGGGTTTGTTTTTTAATTTGGTTGATGTTTCTAGGTGATTTTACTCCTGTGTGCACCACCGAGTTGGGAAAGATGGCCGCGTATGCGGAGGAGTTTAGGAAGCGAGGTGTAAAACTTGTTGGGCTTTCATGTGATGACGTGGCGTCTCATCTTGAGTGGACTAAAGACATTGAAGCTTACACTGTGAGTATAAGCTAATGTAACTTGTAGCACTAACCCTTGGAAAATGTCATGGTTAATGATGTTCTTTGTGCGAATTTAAGCCTGGATGCAAAGTGGACTACCCCATCATCGCAGACCCGAAACGAGAGCTGATCAAGGAGCTCAACATGGTTGATCCGGACGAGAAGGATCCAAAAGGAAACAACCTCCCGTCTCGTGCTCTACATATCATAGGGCCCGACAAGAAAGTCAAGTTGAGCTTTCTTTATCCGGCTTCAACGGGTCGGAACATGGACGAGGTGTTGAGAGCGTTGGACTCGCTTCAAAAAGCTTCCAAGCACAAGATTGCAACTCCTGCTAACTGGAAGAATGGTGAGCCTGTTGTGATATCTCCAAGCGTGCCGGACGAGGAGGCTAAGAAGATGTTCCCACAAGGGTTTCAAACTGCTGATCTTCCCTCCAAGAAAGGCTACCTGCGTTACACCAAAGTTTAAGAAAATGAAACTTTGTTTGTAGTGTTTGTTTCATAAATAAACCGCCAATAATATGGCCCTTTTGTGTTACTAAACATCAAGTTCTGAAAATGATGAGGCGAAGCATCTCAAGACAATTTAGAAGATAAGAGTAAATTCTTTAAGGATATGAGTCCTAATTTTTGCGAATTTAAATCAACTTCAATCAATTTTGTCCGATTATCAAAATTTTGTATATACTTAATGTATGATTGTATTAGTGGATTCATCTATTTTGGCGGATTCGTGTACCTTATATTGTATCTGCTGATTGTATTTTTGAATGCACTACTCAACGCATTAATGAAACATGTGAATTGCACATGTTGTGCTCGTGATATGTACATGACAAATGCAAAGACGTGGTGCAATCTGGTGCACCCAAAAAAATGCAATTAACGGATTCAAGAGGGAGTTTATGAGTCCACCAAAATAGATGGATCCACATGATACATTCCTTACTTAATGTTTCTCGGAAAATCTTAAAAATATTAGATTCATTCCAAACAGTACGTATATTTCTTAAAATCAACTACTTATTTTTATCAAATTTTAATTTAATTTTAACCATCAAGATCGCAAATGTCCCCCTAGATTTTAATTGAATTAGAATAATAAAAATATAAATTTTAGTAAAGTAAATGTAAAAGTAAAATCAAATTGACTTTTCCCGATATAAGGGGCCAAGTAGTGCAGATATTTGTTACTTTCACACACAATTTTGGATAAACTCTTGTGGGCAGTGAAGCTGCTGCAGCCCAAGTGAAGCCCAAGTGACAACTCATCGATGATGTGGAGAGCGGTGGATCAATCAAAAGCTAAGCAGCACCATCTGTGTGGGTTCATCTCTGGTCGTTGATGTGTTAGTAGATCCAACGGCTGGTAGAACTTCATATAAATGGGATAAGGTGAGAGAGCAGGAAAGCAGCAATTTCATTCTTCTTTCATCAAGCGATTAGGGTTAGAGCAGTGTGTCTTCCATTGAGCTTTTTGGTCGTTTGGTTGAGTGCATAACAGATTTGCAAGAAGAAGAGTTGTAGATCTTGTCGTAAGCTTGCGTTTGATCATATTTTAACTGTCATCGGTGAAGTTTGGGTTTGAGGAAAGCACCAGTCTGTTGGTTGCCTAAATCGGTTGTATTTGTAATCGTACCGCCGGAGTTTCGCCGAGATCTAGTGGATTCTTCGAGCCTCCAAGCTCAACGTGGAGTAAAGTGCATTGGCACATATAACCACGGTATATTTGCTCCTGTTCTGTATTTTGTTTATACAAGTTGTTTTTGTTTTGTTTAGGCTTCTTGCTGAGTTTTATCAACATTAAGTTTAGGCAGGGTAGAACAAAGTAAAGCTAGTGTATAATATTGTTCTAGGAAAGTAGTTCTTGGTCAATAGAGAATTACCACAGTGGCATCAGAGCCGGAATACTAGATTCTGGCACTGGATTAAAGTTGATAGTCATTAGATTGACTAAGATTTAATTTCTTGTGAATTATTGCTTCACTAATATATTTTTCTTGACTGTTCTTGCGAGGAAAATGTCAACTCGGATTGAAGTATATTCATATGATGGAAAGACTGACTTGGAGTCTGGAGCATCAAGATCCAGGCTCTTTTGTCTCACCACAACGTGTTGATCGCACTAGAGAGGATGAGACTAAGTGTCAGCGGAACAAAAGGCAAAGAAGGCTGAGATCTCAAGGGAAGCATATAATTGCTTGTATTAAACGTGACGGATCAAGTCTTGAGAAAAGTCAGCACGGAAAATCTGCACAATCAGTGTGGAAGAGGTTAGTCTTTATTTTCTAATCAGCAAGCACCTAATTTAGGATATCTTAAGGCTGCTGCATTTGCATTTAAGATGGATAGTGCTAAGTCAGTAGATGATAACCTAGATGATTTGCTTAAGATGACTTTGCAATTGCATGATACTGAGTTTGCTTTGGATGAAAAGAGTATTGTGATGATTTTGATGAACTCTCTTCCTGATTCTTATCAACCTGTAAAAATGCTTTTCAATACACTGGTGTCTTGCCTGCTTATGATGTGTTGTGTGGTGCATTAAGGACTAGGGAGATAGAAATAAAGAATCAGAAAAGTAAGAAAACTCAGGTCTGTTTGTAAAGTCTAAGAACAAAAATCAGAACAATAAGAATAAAACTTCTAATACTAATAGTACTGTTGCTAAGGATAAGGGTGATCAGAATAAAGATAACAAGGGTCAAAAAGAAACTAGGAAATGTTATTTTTGTGGTAAAACTGGTCATCTTAAGAAAAATTGCTTTAATGGAAAAATAGAGCTAAGAATGAAAATGATAATAACCTAGCTAATGCTGCAAATACTGTTGGTGAATGTTCTGAAGTGCTTGCTGTGACTGTTAGGAACTCTTCTGATCATTGGGTGTTAGATTGGGTGTTCATTTCATATGACACCTAATAAGGCATGGTTTATGAATACTCTGATGTGCATTCTGAGCATGTTTATGGGTAATGATAATGTGTGCCCTGTTAGGAATTGGTTCAGTTAGGCTTAAGTTAATAATGGTGATCTAATAACCCTAATTAAGGTTAGATATATCCCTTGAATTAAAACAAAACCTAATTTCCTTGGGTGCATTGGATGAGGCTGGTTGTAATTGTGTTGTTAAAATGGCAGTATGCATATTTACAAAAATCATAAGTTGCTGATGACTGGTTTGAAATCTGCTGGACTGTATGTACTGCAAGGTGCTTTGGGTAACTCTGTGACTAAGAGTAGTGATACTAGTTTAACATGGCACTTAAGACTAGGACATATGAGCAGTAAAGGTATGCATGAATTAAACAAACAGGGCTTGTTTGGTGTTAATATTATGACTTATCTGCCGTTTTGTGAATGATGTGTTTTAGCAAAACAATATAGACTTAACTTCTCACCGGGTAAACATTATTCTGAAAATGTTCTTGATTATGTGCATGCTGACTTGTGGGGGCATGAAAATTATGAATCACACACTGGTTGTAAATATTTCTTATCTTTGGTAGATGATTTCTCACGTAGAGTTTGGACTTTTCTATTAAAAACTAAAAATGAGGCTTTTCTGAAATTTAAAGAGTGGAAAGTATTAGAAGAAAATCAAACTGGTAGGAAGCTTAAGGACAGATAATGGCCTTGAATTTTGCAATGCTGATTTTGATAATTACTGTGCTGCGTATGGTGTGCTAAGACATCGTACTGTTAGGTTCACCCCTCAGCAAAATGGGGTTGCTGAGAGGATGAACAAAACTCTGCTTGAAAAAGTCAGAGCTCTGTTGTTTACCTCAGGTTTACCAAAAGGATTTTGGGCTGAGGCTTTAGCGTGCGCCACCTATTTGATTAATAGAAGCCCAAATAGGAACCTGAACTTTAAGTGTCCCTTAGAGAAATTCAGTGGTAGAAAACCTGACTTAAGTAACCTTAGGATATTGGATGTTCTGCATATGCACATATAAGAGAAGAGAAATTAGATCCTAGATCCATAAGATGTATTTTCTTAGGATACCAACTTGGGGTTAAAGGGTACAGATTTTGGGATAGAGACTCACCTGGACTTAAAATAATTATCAGCAGAGATGTAGTGTTTAATGAAAAGTTTTTCCCTATAAAACTGATAAAACACCTGCTGATGATGTACCCTTGAATAATGACCTGATACAACCTCAGTAGAGGTTGACCCTATTTAGTAATGATCATCAAGGTGATCAAGATCTGTGGAGGACTTTCCTCCTGATCAAAACCAACAGGAAAATGCAGATGATCATCAGATGGGCCCTGACCTAGGTCTGGATCCTAAGGAAACTGCTGAGAATCTGCAACCCTCCCAAACTGACAGTTAGAAAAA
>QZGG01004864.1:0-10289 GCA_006409495.1 Sedum album
CTGGACCCAAAATTGCTTGCTGAATCGCTGAAAAAGGTATGCAATATGCCTGTTAATTTAAAACAGTTCAATAATGCGTGAGTTTTTTGTGTAGTGTTGTCCAAAATTGAGTGAGTTAAAATTTTAGCAGACTCTCTAAGGTTACCATTGATAATATCTTGGCTCACGAATGAGATAAGGTTAAGTGTTTTTCCTAGTATAGACATTTGAGCCATATCTGGCATTTGAAAAATCTCATGGTAAATGACTCTGCTTGGTATGCTCTTCGAAAAGTGACTGATCCCTATGTTGTTATGATTTGTAACAGGAGGATAGACGGAAAATTTTGGAAAGAGATGAGCGTAAGCGCAAGTACAATGTGAAATGGGATGATGAGATTACTGCTGAAGATATGGAAGCATTCAGGATGAAGAGGGTGCATAATGATGACCCAATGAAAGACTCGTTATATTAGTCAGTATTCAAATATTTTCCATCTGCAGACTGGATGGGTTTTGAACTGTGACCTAAAAATTTAGTAGGTTGTAACCTGAATATATGTATGTACAGATTTGTTACTATAAATTTAATCAGTACTATAATACAGAGAAAGTCACATTTATATGATTTACTAGAACCAAAAGGAACTGAAAAACCTTATTCAAGCTCCAAGTCCAGCACTTCAAACTGCATATAACCTTATGACTTGGCTGAGTTTGGTCCGACAAACAGGACAATCACCTTTCTTTGATTTAATCTCACTTAAACAAGACATGCATCCAGCCATGTGACCACAAGGAACACATGCACCTTGGACTGGAGCTTCCCAGCAAATAATGCAACAATCAGATCCACTATTCTCATTTTCGGTTTTGACATTGGTAGCTTCTTGGTCATTGGTTCGATTAGGTAGTTCAACTGGACTGACGTCGATGCTCGGGTAACTGATCGAGCCTTCATGGAAACCATCAACAGGCAAGGGTGGAGCTGTCGGATTAACTAAACCAAATCCAGGGATTTCATTGTTCATTTGAGGCTGTGATGGAACATTAGCATTAGGAACGGGTAATGTCTGATTGGTACTAGTTCCTAGTGCACCCCATCCATTATATGAAGATTCCACCGGTTGATCTTTCCATCCATTGTCGCTGCTTCCCGGTCCATGTGATACTTCAGATGGGCCCCACCCATTGTATGTAGCGTCATTTGGCATGTTTTCCCAGTCATTGGTGGTTGCACTACCTATAGAGGGATCATGAGAATTTGAAGGAAGCGGAGGTCTGCCTTCATCAGCTGTTTGGATGGATACAGAGATGGCCATGGCCAATTCCGCATCTTCTGCACTGCTTTGACTTGTGTTCACAGAAGAAAGATTAAATGGATCCACTGTAGAAGGCGTCGTCTGAAACCAAAACAAAATTTTACATGAATGCTTGGGTGATTTCTTAAAGTTGAACAATAAAATGCTAGTTATTTAGCTTAATGATAGATTAGACTGCAAGTTTCGGTGTACCTGACGTATTCCTAGGCAAGCACTGTATAACAACTGAATCTGCTGCTTATCTCCGTCACTGGAAGGTCCTAATTTGTAACGATATCCTGAGTGAAAACATGCCGATCAACAGCCATTTAATCTAGAGCAAAGGATAACAGCAAATCTATTTCTTAAAAAAGAATCATAAGACTGTTTGCAAAAGGCTTGTATCCATGTAACATTATGCTGGACTGTAAGAAAAATGAAATTCACTTTTAATAAACAATAAGTTCTTACCATTAGATTTGTCAAGTATTCTCAATACCAGATCATGCTGGCTGAACTTTGGTTTTTCGATTTGCGACATCCAAAGAGAGATGACAGTTCGTGGTTCACTATCCTGCTTCCACATTTTGAGTACAAAACGCAATCAAGTCACCATTATATTTTCCGACAACTCTAGGCTTATTTACTAATGAATAATGATTCAATTTAAAACAGGCAAGTATACCTCCAAGGTATTGTAAATAGCAAGCTCCAATTTTAGAGGTTTTGAATGATTGACTGGACCACGAGGAGCAACAACGGCCCAACTGCAAATGTGTTTTTGTTACGTTAGTAAGTCGAAGGAATTGGTAAACTAGAGCCAATTAGTAATATCATCATATTATCAAAAAATGGCATCAACTAGAGTTGTTTTTGGCTCTAACCATGAAATATGTTGACAAAAACATGGGGATACTCACAGAGAATCAATTTCATTTATCGACGTGTTCCAATTCTTTTAAAAAAACAAACACATTTTAAGTAAAGCAAGATAGTTGAAGTGATGAGCTCACATTTTTTTGGAAAGCAATTGAGGAGCCAACGCTCCAAGGAAGCTAGGACCATGAAACTCCCGCAACCATCCGGTGAAGAAGCTTATGTGGTGCTAAACATTTATGATGACATAACATAAGTCGCTCAAGAAAAGTGAATCTCAATTCGTGCCAAATGAAACGTTTTATTTAAAGAGCATACCTCAATTAAACGAACAACATCAGTAAACCCTTTCTTCCTAGCAACATCTAGCGGAGTTTGGCAATCATCATTCATGACTAACGCATTTGCTGAAATGTGTTTCCTTCAACGTCAAAAAATAATCCCAACTTATAGCCCATGGAATCCAAACAACTTAATCCGGTATAATATAAAAA
This sequence comes from Sedum album, assembly GCA_006409495.1. Lineage (NCBI taxonomy): Eukaryota > Viridiplantae > Streptophyta > Magnoliopsida > Saxifragales > Crassulaceae > Sedum > Sedum album. The sequence continues at coordinate 2,650 of QZGG01004864.1, forward strand.
GGCACACCTCCATGAGATAAAAGTAATTTCACAATTTCAATGGAACCTCTCTTGGCTGCATGATGCAATGGCGTGCCTCCATTCCTCCCTGATTGACACAAAACAAACTAGCTTCACTAACATCTTCTAACATCAACATTTATCAAACGAAGGACTCTAAACAAAACAATCATACAACCAATCAAGAAAACAGATATTACCAGGCCTGTAGGCGTTAATATTGGCACCAAGCTCAATCAAAGTCCTGACGACTTCATACAAATCAGGACTCAAACACGCCGCAATAAGAGCAGTCTTACCCTCCTGATCAAACCACTGCAACACATACAAAAGAGCAGAAATTCAATTTCAAATTAATCAAAAACAACAATTTAGAAACAAAAATAAGATGAAAATCGACCTCGAGATGAGCGCCATCTCTGGAGAGGGCTTTGAGAGCATCCAAATTTCCGGCAAGAGCAGCATGATACAGCAGCTCGTCTTTTGATTGCCTGCGCCCCATCGAATCCAGAGCTTGCCCCATGATTTATTTAATTAATTAAAAAATGAAATTCAGAATCGGCCGATTGAGAGATGCTTGAAAAATCGGATTACGGAGTTTAACTTACTAGCTAAGTTTAGGTCAGATTTTTCTTTGTTTGTTTATCTTTTTCTTTTTTTTTTGTTTATCTAACTATTAGTTTTAAAAATATATATATTTTTACACTGCTCAACCGTACGGATCCCAAACTCAAGGATTGAATTGCAAATTTTATATTATATGTTTTCGGAATTCAGATCCAGTGCAGCAACAACATTTTACAGTCACCTAAAACTACATAGTTTTGATAAAGGGTTCATCCGAAACGATGTAATGTTATAGTAAAAAATATCAAAACGATGCCGTTTTGACCCTCGCAGCAAATAACTGCGCTGTACGGGATCCAGATCCGAACTACGAGTGTCAAACTATATATGTAAATTTACGCAAATGTGTATTTTATCGTTTTGTTCACATATATGTTGACAATGTGAATTCAATTAATTGTAAATTGGACTAGGGTTGTGAAGGCAAAGGAACCTACCAGAATGTGTTATAAAATGTGTTAAGAAAAAGCTATATGTGCGATTTAATTGAAAATGTAATATTCTACAAATACTTTTAATGGGTGCAAAACGATCATATGATAAATGTAATTATTCAGTGGATTCTATGAGATAAAAAAGTTTTGTGAAATGGTAAAACACAATCTTAAACTTCATTTGATATTCTAATGAATGGTTGCGTAAAAAAAGGAATGGTTGAAAATATTTTCTTTAAATATCATCCGTCATATTAAAAAAAAAGCTAAACATATAAGAATCATTTTACATCTTATATATATCCACTTACCACTGTTTCAATCATTTACATTAATGGATTTGATAAAATATCAGGCTTAAACTCAGCATTAAACAAAAATATCCTTTTTACTACCAAGAGGGAAATATGTAATCCACACAATAAATATGATTCCGCATCAATTCGGAAAATTAATCCTATAAATTCAGAAGCAACTGCATCACTTTGATCATACATCGACACAAACAACCTAAGAATTACCTTAAAGAAAATGGAGAAAGTATTCAAGTCTTCATGCCTGGCTGTTTTGCTCATTCTTGCAATCGGTATAAACTATTTCGATATTTACTGAATCATTTTCATTTTTCATTTATATATAATTTATTTAAGTAATTATCTTTTTTTGTAGTAGTGACAGACAATGCCGAAGCTACACGAGATGTTGCATACAGCACGCAGGCAATTGGATGTAAGATTGATTCTAACTGCGAAAGCTCAGGATTGACATGTCTACCAGAATGTTTTTTGAAATGTGTTGATGGAAAGGAATGCAGATGTGTTTGCAATACATTAAATTAGTTTATTGAGAATTATGTTAAACTGTTATGAATAATTATGAATACGATTGATATATTTAATCAATTTCATCTTTATTGAATTTTCCTACATTTCGCAAGTTAAATAATAATATTCTCCGTCAATCCCCTTAGCATATTGCTAATGTTGTATATAAATTAAGTTAGCCACCAGTGTGTGAACATCTGAATATTATTGAGTAAAATAATCAGTGAGAGGGTTAGTATCGTGTAAAACATTAATTTATTGTAAGAAAAAATGACATGTTTATGTTTATAATTTCTGAGTAGATTAATGATATTAAAGTTACTTTTATTCTTATCAGTTGAGTTATTATGAATCAATGCGTGAAATCATGTCACAAGATCTTACAATATTTGAGTATTTTTCTTAAACTTTCCTTATAACTTAGACGATGCAAATGATATGGTGATATTTTTGCAGTTATTGGATGTCACATTCTACATTAATAGTGATTGAATTAAAATGATGTCATTTTGCTACAAATTCTTCCATCCCAATTAGAATTATAAATTATATTCAGCCAATTGTTCTCAATTTTACCCATTTGGGCTAGCTGCTGTAATTCTTACCTAATTTATAGACTAATTTAGACGATTATTTATTTATTTAACACATCATTACAATTAATTTTACTTCGTTTCCGAAAATCGAATTAAATTATTTATTTATTTATTTCTAACATTGATATCATTAATAGTGACAATATCTTCAAAGGAAAATTCCTATTTAAATATGTTATCAAATACACTGAATCACTTCTACAATCCTTGAAAGAAATTAAGGTGTTTAATATACCTGAAAATGGAGAAAGTGCTCCGATGTTCATTCCTTGCAACATTGTTGCTTCTTGCATTAGGTACTCTTGAAGTTGTATGGTATACTGATACTTTGTATTCCTGCTTTGTCTGATTTCCTTGCAGTGTCAGATAATGCTGAAGCCACTGAAGGAATGCATCAGTTCGAGGATTCAACTAATGTGGCCCCGAAGCATCCCGGATGTAAGGTAGATGTGGACTGCAACGGTAAATGGTACTGCAAACGAGGATGCGATTCAAAATGTTTGAAGAATATTTGTCAGTGTGTCTGTCATTGAAAAAATGAAACTGTTGAGGTATGTTTCAGACAGATTGTAATGTTCTAATAAGAGGTTTTTCAAAACAACAAGAGAACAACAGAACTATGAATCACTACATGAATGATTTTCAAATTAGGAAATGAAATTCATCAAAAAAAGTCACATACCAAAACTGGCTAGGACAAGTTCAACACCTTATTGAAGCTTTAAGCCTTGCACATCAAACTGCATGTAGTCGTATGACTTGGCTTATTTTGCTCCGACAGACAGGACAATCACCTTTCTTTGAATCGATCTCACTTAAACAAGACATGCATCCAGCCATGTGACCACAGGGAACACATGCACCTTGAACCGGAGCTTCCCAGCAAATAATGCAACTATCAGATCCACCAATGTCACCTTTGGTTTTAACATTAGTAGCTTCTTGGTCGTTACTTGGTTTAGGTAGTTCAACTGGACTGACGTCGATGCTCGGGTAAAGGATTGAGCCTTCATATAAATAGTCAGTATGCAATGGTGGAGCTGTTGGATTTACTAAACCAAATCCAGGAATTTCGTTGTTTGTTTGAGGTTGTGATGGTATATTATCACGGGTAATGACTGGTAATTTCTGATCGGTACTTGTTCCTAGAGCTCCCCATCCATTATATGAAGAGTCCACTGGTTGATCTTTCCATCTGTTGTTGCTGCATCCCAGTCCATGCGGTAATTCAGATGATCCCCACCCATTGTAAGTGGCCTTATTTGGCAAGTTTACTCGGTCATTGGCTGTTTGGATAGATGAATAGATAGCTATGGACACTTCCTCATTTCGTAGACTTATGTTGACCGAATTTTTTCTGACTGGGTTCTTTGTTGAAGGGGTTGTCTGAAACCAATACAAATTTACATGACAGCTTCGGTGATTGCTTAAGATTAACACTAAAATGACAGATATTTAGCTTTCGATAGAACAGACTGCAAGATTTGGTGTACCTGACGTGTTCCTAAACAAGCACTGTATAACAACTGAATCTGCTGCTTATCTCCGTCACTGGCAGGTCCTAATTTGTATTGTTTTCCTGAGTGAAAACATGCAGATCAATAGCCATCTAATCCAGAGCAAAGGATATCAGAAAATCTATTACTTAAAAAAGAAGCATTAGACTGTTGACAAAAGGCTTGTATGGATTTAACATTATGCAGAAACGTAAGAAAATGAATTTCACTTATAATAAACAATAAGTTCCTACCATTAGACTTGTCAAGTATTCTTAATACCAGATCACGCTGGCTGAACTTTGGTTTTTCTATTTGTGACATCCCAAGAGAGACGACAGTTCGTGGTTCACTATCCTGCTTCCACATTTTGAATACGAAACACAGTCATGTAACAATCATATTTTCCACAATTCCAGGCATATTTAGTAATGATTCAATTCAAAACAGGCAAGTATACCTCCAAAGTATTATAAATAGCAAGCTCCAATTTGAGAGGTTTTGAAGAATTGACTGGAGCATGAGGAGCAACAACAACCCAACTGCAAATATATTTTGTTTACATTTGTAAGCGGAAGAAATCGCTAAACTATCAAATAATGGCAATAACTAGAGTTGTATTTGGCTCTAACTATGAGGGGATAATCAAAGAGAATCAATTTCATTTCTCGACGTGTTCCATTTCCTATAAACAAACCAAACACATTCTAAGTAAGCTAGTTGAATTGATGCGCTCACCTTTTCCTCGAAAGCAATTTAGGAGCAAGCGGTCCAAGAAAGCTAGGACTACGAAACTCCCGCAGCCATCCAGTGAAGAAGCTTATGTGGTTCTAAAACATTTATGATGAGAGAACATAAGCTGCTCACTAAAAAAATGAACATTAACCTTCTTCAAAATGAAAAGTTTGATATGAAAAGCATACCTCAATTAAACGAACAACTTCAGTAAACCCCTTCCTCCTAGCAACATCCAGTGGAGTTTGACCATCATCATTCATGACTAACGCATCCACTGAAATGTGTTTCCCGCGACATTAATAAATCATCCCAACTTACACTCTATGTATTCCAAACTGCACAATATTAGATTATATTCAACGCATATGAAAAGGCACACCTCCGTGAGATAGTAGTAACTTCACAGTTTCAGCACAACCTTTCGTAGCTGCATGATGCAATGGTGTTCCTGCATTCCGTCCTGATCAACAAAAAAGCAAGTAATACTCTTAACATCAATCATCCAAATAAGTATCATGAATAATCAAAACAATCAGATACGAGGCAATGAAAGCAAGAAAACAGATATTACCAGGACTGTAAGCGTTAATATTAGCACCAAGCTCAATCAAAGTCCTGACAACTTCATACAAATCAGGATACAAACACACAGCAATAAGAACAGTCTTATGCTCCTGATCAAACCACTGCAACACACACATGACACAAAGAGCATCAATTCAATTTCAAATCAATCAAAAAACAACAATTTTTCAACAAAATGAGAATAAACCTCGAGATTAGCGCCATCTTCGAAGAGGGCTTTGACAGCGAACACATTTCCGGCAAGAGCAGCTCGGTACAGCAGCTCGTCTTTCGATTGCGCGCGGCGCATCAAATCCAGAAATTGCCCCATGGTTTATTAATTAATTAAAAATGGAAATTGAGGATCGGCAGTTTGAACAAATGGTTAGGGTTTGAAGAATCGAATTGTTGAAATTGGGAGTTTAACTTGTTAGCCAAGTTTAGGGTTCAGATTTTTGCCGTTTAATAATAACATTTAATATGTTTCCAAAAATACAGGAAGAATAATTTTACGAATTATTAATTTAAATGCATTTAAATCTTATAAATTTATGATAACCGCAGTTTACGTAGAGTCATCATTCATCAAGTCCCTTTAGAATATAACATTTCCCCTTTTTCCTTTTGTATCATCTTTTCAAACAAATGGCCATCCAATTTCGCCTGTTTTACTGTTAAAAACAATCATAATTAAATTTCATCTGTCAGAAAATTGAATCTCAGAAGATGTCACAATTATATTTATAGGAATCTTGCGATCAGTCAGTGTTGATTTATAAATTCTTAATTGATCTGACCGCTAAATTAACTCATATAACGAGACAAAACTCATTTTTTTCACACATGTTAATCAAACTTTATAATTTATTTAATATAAAAAACAAAACATATGTAATGTAAGATTTCTAGTGGCATTGTAGTTGTTGAGTGTTATTAGAAAAAGATGCCAGAGAAGCAGCAGTACAGCTGTGGAATGGTGGTGGTAGACTGGTAGTAGGACTCATGTATTCAAATAACCATTCAAAAACATGGCAAAAAGTGTTAACTATGTGGCTGATCATTCCTCTCCTGTCACCACCAATTATCTTGGCTCCATCTTCTGCACTCAGATTAGATCTTCCTTTTCATCATCTTATATGAAAAAAGTAATTCAAGTAAACTCCAGCCATAATATGGTCAAAAAAAGTTGTGAAAATGACAAAAGAAGCAGTTGAATCAATCACATTGCATCTTGCTCATTCATGCATTACTAACTTTCATCTAATAATAATTAGGAGTAGGACTTAGTTTAACTATCCAAATTTGTAAGTATTTATATTTTAAACATGAAACTTTATAGGTTTTTAAAACATCAGTCTATCCTCTATCAGGGATCACTGGTTAGTTTAGTTTGCAAGAGTCGGAGCTATAATTGTTATCGCTGGAATAAAATATTTGTCCATTCGATAAATAATTTTTAAAAATATCCAAATTTCCAAGAATTAACAGTTTCTTTATTTTAACACTCCTTGGAAAAAATGATAAAAGACATTTTTTGGTTGAGCCACTAAAAATCACACTTTAAAGTAAATATGTGCACTTTTTTTTAGATATGATTAGAGCACTTTATAACCGTGATTGATAAAACTAAACTTTGTTTTATCTTCTGACAAAAAAACATCTCCCTACCTGCTGTCTCTAAATTTTATTGCACTCAAATGGGTCCCCAAAGTTATCACCTTTATTCAATGTTCTCCTATTTGTTAATCATTTTGTCTTCTTCTTCAACCCCTTCTTCTTCCGATTCCAACCCTCCCTCTCCGGTCATCCTACATGCATTTGCTGGCTCCCTGGCAATTTGGAGATGAGGGTTTCCACAAGTGTCAATCTTTTTTCAACATACCCAATTGCTGCCATGCCTAATCTTCCTTGTATGTGTTAAGATCTGTTACCAGAGGTAATAAATATCTGACCTTTTTGGGTTTTCCTGAATTGGGTAATTAATGAAATATGTTGTCAGTTTTTGGAATTTTTAGTTTTAGGGATTTTTGTTCTCTAGAGTTTATGATTTTAACTCAGAGATGGAGATGCTGTGGTTGGATAAAAGTTCCAAAGTTTTATGCTTTATGCCTTTTGTTAGTGTTTTAATGAGATCTGATATTGCTTGCTTTGTGTGTTTGATGGATATCAATATTGCGGAAAGAAGCTGTTGGTGCTAGTGGCTGTTATTGAATTGTGAGCTGAGTTGAATTTATATGTTTCTGGAGCAGGAGTGATGGATTCCAACTCAGTACATTGTCTCATCAACAGCATATCCCGATTCATTCTGTTGGTTACCTCCCAGTCGCAAAAGCCGTTGCCTACTCAGAATGGTTTAAAAAA
>QZGG01004865.1:0-10323 GCA_006409495.1 Sedum album
TTTGTAACATGAGATCTGACTTCATTTATCTCCTTTAACCATCAATGTGACATTTTCTAGATAAATTTTGCATGAACAAGTCTGAGTGAGTGACATGTTTTTATATGAATACGACGTGCTTATTTGATAGGTTAAGTTGGCAATATACATGCAAGAACATCTATCAAAGACAAAACCTGTTACATAGATAAGTTCAATGTCGTATACATAAATGAACCTATTGAAAGGTTGTACAGACAGAAAAATTTATTAATAAAACACAGACTCAAGACAGAGATGCAGTTATTTATTTGATAAATAAAAGTATACTGTGAACGTATCTTTGTACGAATCAAAAATTATAATAAAGCAAACAACAATAACATAATCTTAACCAAAGTCAATTTGCAGCTTAACTAGCTAAATGTACTCTAACAAACTTCATATAAAATTCTGAAATACTTGTTGACTTTTTGACATTGACATTTTGACAACTTGTAATCTTGTATTTAGAGCTTGATAGATCTGAAAGGTACAAAGGTACGACTTATGAAAACTACTTGGTATTAATTAACTCCAATTAGATGTAATTAAGGATATGTTCTGCTGACTTCAGTTCATTATTTTATGTCACACACTACGTGTAAATGATGAAAACCTACCCACAGTTTTGAATCCAATTACTAATTTATATAACTTGAAAACTGCTAAATATTTAATGAGAAATGTGAAATTTATCACGCCGGGATATTTTGGTAATTTTCAAAATAGTTATCAAAATACTCTTATATTTGTTACTTATACATCTTGTTTCTATCCGTATCGGAATTCAGAAGTTTAGTAAGCACCGACTCTAGACGCGCCAAACATCATTCTTATTTAACTAAAAAAATCAACTTAAATGGGGTAAGTAAAAATGTGACGAATAGTTGATTTGTAAAAATATTTTCAACTATCATCTCATTGATTTTCATTTCAATATACTCGTTTTTTCCACATTTAAATTATTCACATATATTAATGAAATGAGACACCCACTATTTTGTCTCCACTTGTGTATTTTTTAATGTTGCAATTTAATATTTACGCGTTGTTTGATTTTCAGTAATCTTTATTATAATAATTTACATTAAATAAATTCCAACCTATCCCTAAAAATTCCATCTATATATATAAATGTAACAGCCATTGCACATCTTCTTCAACAGACATCCATTTTCAAATCCTAAAATTCAAACTGTTAAACCATGAAGCTTGTTTGGTCACCGGAGACAGCATTGAAATCTTATTTAGACACCATCAAATCAGTAAGTAACGTTAAATATTACAACTTTTCTTGTTTTTTTGAATTTTGTAACAACATTTTTGATGGGTGCAATTGATTTTGGCAGTGTGGTGGATTGGATCGATCCGGCGAGGCGGAGTTCATAGCCGCTACAGTAGGCGGTTGGAATGCAAAGGTGATTATTGAAGCGTGGGCGCCAGGTGCGTCCATTGCTATTAGTGTCGGGTTGTGTATAGCTGCCCGACATACAAATGGACGACACGTATGCATCGTGTCGAACCAGCTTTGGAAAACACAATACATATCCGCAATACATGAATTCGGAGCATTTAGTCTGCCGGAAATTATAATAGGTGAGGCTGAGGAGGTGATGGCCGAGGTGGAGGAAGTAGATTTCATGGTAATAGACAGCCGAAGGAATGACTTGGTTAGGCTATTGTCGTCGGTCAAGTAAGTCAACGGGCGCGGTTTTGGTGTGTAGGAATGTAAGGGAGAGAATGGTAAAGGAGTTTCAATGGAATGCGGTTGTTGGGGATGGAGTGAGGGTGGTCCGGACGGTGGTGCTGCCTGTGGGCAGAGGGTTGGATATAGCACATTTGGGCTATGGCGGCCGGGGAAATGGGAAGGAAAAGGCGGCAGAGGCGGGAGGAGATGGATCAAGCATGTTGATGTGGAGTCAGGGGAAGAACATCTTTTCAGGAGATGTTGAGTTTGATCAAGAAAACAAGAGACAAAGTTTTAGACTTTGTTATTCTTTTCATTTTCAACTCGATTTCATTCAAATTAAAATTTGAAGAATAGTGTTGAAATAACACTAACATCTTATAATTTTTAAAGTTGTACTCCCTCCGTCCCATTTTGTTTTTTCCAAAAGTATAAAATACACGGTAATTAAGGTAGAAAGAGAGTATGAAATGTGTGGTTGAGAATATATGATTAATATATAAATGAGTAAAAAAATAGAATGTGTGGTGGAGAATGAAGGAAAGTGGACAAACTTAAGGGGACACTCAAAATAGAAAGTGGACAAACATTATGGGACGGAGGGAGTAATATTTTATGTTTTAGAATAATTTTTTTTGTAGAATCTTCGAAGCTAATTGAGTGCACTGGGCAGCGAACAACAAACTGTAACCATAAATTTGTTAACTTTAACGCTCCGTTTGGTTTCATTTCGCTCGGATAAACACTTATGACGTGAAGGACGACGCCGTTTTCATGTCGAATGCAATTTTACTGGGCCTGAAAAAGGAACGCCCACCCTGGGGCTCGAACCCAGGACCACAAGGTTAAGAGCCTTGCGCTCTACCAACTGAGCTAGACGGGCTTGTCCTCTTCTGTGTCTTTATTAATGATGGTTTACAGTCTAGTAATCTTCATTTATTAGAGTCGGGCAAGTGAAATTAAAGCTGGCCTTCTGCAGACTGTAGGATATAAGCTAAGTGACTCCTAGAGGAAAATTTAATTATCTGACACTGAGTAGCATAATTTCATGAGAAGCAACTTTGCATCACAACCACAGTAGAGATCTCATGTTTACTGAATGCATTCGATGTTTGAAACCAACTAGGAGACCGTTAAAGGGGTAAATAAAGCACCACCGTAGCATTGAGGTTATCACGTCTTCTTTTAAACTATGGTGCCAGAAGTTCTTCTATGATCAATCTTGAATCCATAACAAACAATGTTTAATGCAAAAAAGCATCAACATTTGAATAAATATTATTGGGCTCTAATCTTCTCTGAGCCTCATGCTTTCCTGTGTCACACCATCAGCTCTCAGCACGACTATCTCCAGCCTGTCTCCCTGTATAAAGAGCAACACAGTTTAGTGACCGACATAAACTTGATATATAAAGGAAGACAAGCATGTGCTTATATAATTATCTATTTTAAAACCAAATATATAACATACTGAACTTCTAAAGCAAACCGATGGTTGCTCTAGAAATCGAAGGGCATGCCCAAATGTAAGTGTCATTGTTTTGCATAGGATAGAAGAAAGACTGCCAAAAGGATTTGGCAAGCTCAGTTCTCGAGTCTACATAATCTAGGAAAACGAGCCACTATAATGGTTCGAAGCCATCCTAATGTAGTAAGAACATAGTGGAAAAACTGCAATTTGAAAAAGAAAATAACTCAAAAGAAAACTCACAGTGGCAATATCCCTCTCTGTGGCTCCTTGAAAAACAGTCTTTACTAAGTCAACCGCCTCAGCTACTGAAAGTGGTGTAACAGCATCCTGCACCACGTATTATATTTCATTATGCAGAAGTCTAGCATATATGTAAGCTGAAGAGAAGGTAGGAAGAAACTTGAAGTAGGAGGCACACCACAGCAGGCAATAGTAAAGGACTTGGGGACTTCAACTTATTGTCAAGGAAAGGTGTTATGAGTGTAGAACCAGAACCCTGTGCACTGTATCCAACACGCTCGTAAGAGCCTACAGCATCGTAGGTAAAAACACAACCTTTTCCTGGAAGAGGAGCAATAATATCAACTACAATGTGCCGCACGACAAAAAAAGCCAAACACAAAACACAATACCCCAATGCCGCAAACTCTTGCACCAAAGATTAAATATTTGCATACAATTGTGAATGAAAACAACACAGCTTACCTTGATTGTCAAGTCCACCCAGTATATTGAAAGAGTAGTATGGGAAGAAACGTTTGTAATAGAGAGTATTAGAAAGCAGTTGACCCATGGCAGGGCAGCTCATTTGTTTTCCATGCTGATGTTGGTAGATCTGATAACACAGAAAGGAACAAAAAGAAGACGCTGATCCAACAGCTTCAATTCAACAAAATAAAATTACAAATTGGATAGGGAGAAAATGTTAGGCATATTCCATCAGGCTTTGGACATAGGTAAACATGTCAGTATAGTTCTTTTTCTGATTCAATGTATCCTAAGTGAATCTTATTCTCGATTTCTTACTGTCTATCAAATTCTAGTCTTTTAGCATCGTGTGTAAAATCAAAACTAATCAACCAATCGTTACCAAAGCGTGAAATCCTGACACTTGCAGTATAATGCACATTTACAGAATAAAGAACATACACATAATAGAATAAAAAGCTCTTACCAGGTGCCTGGCATTCAAATGCTTCTGCAATGCTTTAACATCAGCCTGAAATCCAGATGAAGCCATATAGCACTTGTCCGCACTACAAAAATAACATCAAAAACAATCACAAAACAACAATCTCCAAACTCTATCAAAGCACAATATTTATCAATCAAAAAGTATCTGACAAGAGAAAGACATACAGTTTGTAGATCTTGGAGTAATCTCTAGTCAAAATACTATACCCAGTCGACATCCGAGTATCAGATGCGATAACGCAGTAGTCCGCGCCGGCAATCGCAACAACAGTTCTGCGAAATCACGACCACAAAACTAAATCAAATTCCATATTGAAACAATTGATAAAAAAATGAGTTTTGAATTTGCTAACCCGCCGTTGTTGTCGTACGGAGACCAGTTCGCGTGCTGCTTCGTCGCCATTTTGATTTCTTAAAGATCGATTGATTTGGAGTTTGAAATTAGGGCACCAAATTTGTGTTTGTTGTTAGTAGATTTCTGAGTTTTCAGTAGTTTGTTTCTTTTTGTTCAAGCCAGTTCGATCCGAGACGACGTCGTTCAGGACGGTAAAAGACAGATGGGTAGTTCTTGTCGACAAATATACTTCCACGTGGCACATCGTGATTAGATAAATTTTTATTATCCTAAATTACTATTAAATTTAAAATTGTGCTATTTTACATAGGAATTTAAGATTCTTAATATTGTATAATAACAAACACTGTGAATTTTTTTAGAATGGAACACCTGTCGCTGTTCTACGAGTGCGTATTGAGTAAAATATTTAACAGGAATTTGAATTTAGAACTTTGTTTGATCTTGTCCTCATGCCCACCCACTCGAGCACATCTTTTAGGAAACAATATGATTTTATCTGTAGCAAGTGAGATTAATTTTACTAAAATAAGAAATAAGGATTTTATAATTTATCAAATGAAAGTTAAACTCAGTTATGCGTTTAGTACATCAACGATATAATTAATATTACATTCTCATCCAAGACTATGTATCTTGGAATAAGTTTCAGAATTCAAATGTCACATAGATCTTCATTTAGATGATCGATCAAAGCAGATGAATTATTGCGTCATACATAATCAAGGAGAGCTTGTGGGTGGCCGGAAAGAGAACCCACCGGAAGCTGACAAGTGCTTAGAAACAAGCTCTCTAGCCAAAGACTCAAGCTCCTGATCTCCATCATCCACTTCTCCATGATCCATGAAAGCACTAGCCATATCACCTGACCATGATTGCTGTAATTCACGTTGCATGGATGCAAAGTCTGTGACGTGATTATCATCAGGTGGGTATGGTTGCTGGCTTTCGTGATGCAGTTGCTAGTCTTGCCTGCGTGTATGTCACTTCTGCTTGCAGATTCAAAATCTGAATTAAGAAAAACAGATTAGAAAGTCGGTAAGATGGTCTTCAAGACATACGGGTAGATTAAATGGATTTGATTACACACTGAAATTGATCAATTTCTTGTAAATTGCCTTCAAGTTAATAATTATCAAAATGTTGCAATATATTGGGTTCTACTACAAAATGAGATGTTACAAATCTTATGTCTAAAGAGATCAAAGCTAGCAAGAGATCAAACCTAGCAATTGATCAAACCTAGCGAGAGATCAGACCTAGACTGGAAGAGATCAAACCTAGCAAGAGATTAAAGTTAAGGGTTTGATTGACCTGTTGTTGAAGGGAGATGATTTGAGCAACACAACCATAGACAGGGTCTCTAACTCGAGCCAAAGCCTCATAACACATGGAAACGACGGCGTCTAAACGTTTATGGGGAGGGACAGAGAGCAACATCTTTGATGCATTGCTAGCACCAAACACCTTATGGACCGCAGCAAAGTGAGCAGCTCCTTGCTCCAGATGAAAGTAGGGTGCAAACACACATCCATTTATACACTTCCTCCTTAGATACTTGCACGCACCACAAGGTCCAATCACAGTACTATTACTTCCACCATTACCACCACCACCACCTTCATTTCCTCCTGATCCACCCCAGATGTTGTTGTTGGTGGTGGTGCTCATAGTTGATGGGTGAATGAGATGTATTTTGTTGAGAGGGTTTTGGTTATGAGTGAAGCTAGGGAGATTTTATAAAGATTTGTTTGTTTGCTGTTTGTGGGGTGAAATGAATAGCTTGTGATTTTGGCGACAGCTGAAGAGAGAGATTTGGTGATGGGTCACCACTGGCTAGTACTTGCATGACTATGATGTGTTACTGTTTTCTGTTTTTGACAAGCTAAGCCATGTCCATATATCATATATGAATGTGTTCAATGCTACCCATTCTAGGTTTTCTCAACATGATTTCTTTTCATTTTAGCATTAAGACTAAACATAGTTTTCTTGTTTCTTTCGATTATTCAAATAAAGTGTTTATGTAAATTGAAAATAATTGAAATGAAAATTTCTATTCTCAATATAACAGACCATATGCAATGTTCTAGGGATATTGTATTCTAGAAGGTCTTTCGGATAACATTCACTAGCTTAGTCACAAACCTAAACCTAATTAATAATTGTAAACACTTAAGAGCTTAACAACAGCATTTCAACAAGACAAGTTGTTGCATGATACATACTAGATTAAGCAAGGAGTGGCACAAAGACAAAAAGCTAACACCATACATAACCTATTTGTAGTAACCAACATATAAGAACAAATCAGCAGAAACAGGTATATGAAACAGCTAGCTAGGAACATAGGATCAACAGAAGCCTTCTGCCACTGGTTTTGTATGAGACTTTGAAGCCACGGAAACAGATGAAGAAACAGTATAGGCATGCAGCAGCAGCAAGCAAACAAGCCAAACAAAGCTTGCGTGAAGCAACCTTGTAGCATATAAATATGTACATGACAACTAATCAGATAACACATATTTTATGTTTCTAAAACGGTGTAACAAGTTTCTCAATAGGGTGCAAATCTTTCTTCCCAAGTACTTAGTAGATAAAATTATTAGTAATTAAGTGTTCAATCTTTAAAATAAATAGCTAATTTGAATTGAATAATTTTAAGTATTATTTATGTAATATTGTGTTTCAAATGTGTTTGTAATAAGATCTTATTAATCATCTACATATAGTTTGCACACTTTGTAGCCCTAGCTATTTCTTTCCACAAAGGTTGATGATAGTCAAGGCCCTCTGCCAATTTCTTGATTAAATGTTTGACTGGAATGTGAGTGAAGCTGTTTGTTTCAAACTTATGAGTGCACTTGTCAGCAGCACGTGTGGCTATGGGTGGCCAGGCCCTGGCCGGATATGTGGTTCCATCTTCCATGGTGATATGATCTCTTCCGCTTTCTCCTGTCTGTGGTCTCACCTCTCTCAATTCTCATAGTCTCATTTCATTGAATGATAGCTCAAGCAAATGAGATTGATTTGTTGATGATTGGATGTGGATTAGATGCCCAGGTGCAGCTGCTTTTGACTGGATAGACTTTGGTTTTCACAGACAGGATTAATGCATAAAACTGAAATCATTGTTCAACTTCAACATGTAAACGTAGACCGTAGTCATGACTCATGTAGAGTATTGAATATGAGTGAAGTGAAAACCTATCGGCTTCAATCAAATCTCCTGGAACGTGCCCTGGTTAGCTTTGTAGGCATATGACCCTATGTACAAATAGCTGTTCCCTTGTGTGCTCCTTGTTCCACGGATGCACAGGGAGCTAGCCATGACCAGATTATTGTTGACCCACTCCGCTATGGATGTTGTTATGCAATATCGATCTTTGTTGAGTATTGATGAACAAATATCATAATTTTAGGAAAATTATTGACCTAAATTATGATCGATTTGAACGATCCTAACATATTCGTTCTTATAACTCAAAGTTTTTTTCAAATAAACTTATATGTTTTGCAATGGCTTTAGGTTCTTGTAAGACGGAATATTTATACTCCCTCCGTCCCACAATACGTCTCATTTGATGATTTGCACGATTTTTAAGGAATAAAAGAAAAAATAAGTAAAATAAAATAGTTGTGTGGTGATGAAAGAGAAAAAAAGTGATTTGATAGATAATTAGAAGTGAAAAAAGAAGAAAGAAGAGAAATATGTGGTGGAAAACTAAATAAGATATGTCCATTTATGGTAAGATTTAGAAATGAGAAGATAATTTCGGGACACCTAAAGGAAATAAGACATTAATAATGGGACGGAGGGAGTAGAACGGAAAGATAAAATCTAAATTGTTGATTTTATTAATATAATAATTGAAAATAATTTAATTTTTAAAATAAACTAGAGAATATGTGTGCGCAAAACATGAGGCTATTGAGAATGTTGTCTTTAAATCTCAACTGTTATATTAAAAAATTGAACGTATGAAATAATGTCTTATTGTTTCACAATTATTTACAAGTCAAATAATATAATTGGTTCATTTCCATAAGCAAATCGACAACATTAACCAAAATCAATCAAAACAATTCTCCAAACTTAGCTAGGTTTAATCTAAATCTATGATAAGCTAAAATGATTAAATTATTATTCACCTTAAAAACTGTTTGAATCATTTTACTAATTACTACGCAATCATTCATGTTCATTTCAATTCATTAATTATTAATGATTCTAGATTTCAACTCAGTCGATGATTACCAGCTCATTTTCCAAAATAAAAAAAATCGAAATTCCCAAAACGGGATCTGAAAACTCTTCCGACCTTCTCCAATCACTCCCTTGTCCATCAGCACAAACCACAATCCAACGTCGTCGTTTTCCCAATCCAAAACATCCGACACCCACTCACTTCACCGTTTCACAGCATCCATCGCCGTCGACCTCCGATCCGTCACTTCGATTTTCACGATCCAAAACGCTGCGTTTAAACCCGATCGGATCCTCAGATCCATCCGATCCTCAGTCAACCAAACCCTACGGGAATGGCTTCTCCGGAAGCCGCTTCCCGCCTCAGCCAAACCCTAACTCCTGCTCTTGAAAAATCATCAACAACGCCTCCTGGCGTAAACACTCAAAGCTCGCTCATCAATGCAAATCCGTTTTAGAAAAACTCGCCGCATCGTCAAAAGAAGAATCAGTTGAACAGCAGGACTCGCCGCCAGGTCCGTTGCATGACGGTGGAGCAGTTGAGTATTCATTAGCTGATTCGGAAGTGATTTTAAGTCCTTTGATTGTTGCGTGTGGATCCGGAGTGTTGAAGATTGTTGAGCCGGCGTTGAATTGTGTTCAGAGGTTGATTGCTTATGGATATGTTAGAGGTGAGGCGGATTCGAGTGGTGGAGAGGAAGGTAAGTTGTTGGCGAAGTTGATTGAGGGAGTGTGTAAATGTAGGGAGATTGGTGATGAAGGGATTGAGTTGTTGGTGTTGAAGACTTTGTTGTCTGCGGTTACTTCGGTTTCGGTTAGGATACATGGAGATTGTTTGTTGATGATTGTGAGGACTTGTTATGATATTTATTTAGAGAGTAAGAATATGGTGAATCAGACTACGGCTAAGGCGTCGTTGATACAGATGTTGGTTATTGTGTTTAGGAGGATGGAGGCTGATTCGTCTACGGTGCCGATTCAGCCGATTGTTGTGGCGGAGTTGATGGAACCGCCGGAGAAGGCTAATGTGGATGCAAGTATGACTGTGTTTGTGCAAGGGTTTATTACTAAGATAGTGCAGGATATTGATGTGGTTTTGAATCCGACAACTCCAGGCAAGGCACCGACTCACGATGGTGCATTTGAGACTTCTACTGTTTAGACGACTAACCGCTGATTTGCTAGATTCTAACGGATAAGGACATGTTGGACGCCAAGTACTGGGAGATTAGTATTACAAGACAGCTTGGGAAGACAGGAAAGGGATTGGCTGATGGGGATAGAAAGAGATGAGGATTTAGAAGTTCAAAAATAAAACTGAACGGGATGCTTTTTTGGTGTTCGAGCACTTTGTAAACTCTCAATGAAGACCCCACCTAAAGAAGCCC